>JAKTPF010000022.1:0-174805 GCA_030557475.1 Wenyingozyma nanaspora | reverse complement strand
GTTAAAATATGTAATCATTACAAAACTTAAAAAAGAAAAAAAGGACATATAAATTAAAATAAATTAAAATAGTTAAAAATTTAATAAAGAACATAACTCATACAATACTGATAATAATCACATTTATAACCTTTTGAAATTAAAAAATCTTTAGCTTTATATCCACCATTAATATTCATCCAATCATGAGACCCATACATCCATAATGTATCACATTTTAAATCTTTAATTCTATTAATTAATTCATTCCGTGGAACTCCACCTGGTCCTAATAAATAATTTAACATATATTCACCTGATCCTTTAGCATTAAAAATAGAATAAGTATATAAATGCATTGCTTTTTGTTCTAAAGTTGTTAAAATTTTACCATCTTTTGAAAATCTACGACTTGTCCAACCTGATGTAAACATTGAACCTAATGGACCTGTATTTCTAACTAATATAAATGGAGAAATATTTAAATTCCATAATTTATTAAACCATGAAGGAATCTTTGGTGGGGTTTGAGGTTGAATTATACCTGCTGGTGAAACCAATATTAATTTTTTAAATAAATTAGGATTAGTAATGTTTAACAAAATTGAAAAATAAGCACCCATTGAATGAGCTATAACTATTGAATTATTCTTGTTTAAATCACGTTTAATAAACCATTTTTCTAATGAATTTACAAACCAATTTTCAATTTTATGATAATTATTATATGGTTCATGATATGGGAAATCAGGTCTTGATGAACATCCATAACCTAATAAATCAATAGCATGAATATGTAAATTTGAATTTGAGTTCAAATTTAATTTAGCCAAGGCTAATTCTTGTAAATTTTTAATGAAAAATCCTAAACCTGCTCCATACCCATGTATGAAGACAACATGACATTCAGGTTTTTGTTCATGTGATTTAGATTTAGGATAAATATACAGCTCATTTATGAAATCGCCTTGATCATTTATTGGAGTCTTAATGATTTTAGAATCCAATGAACTATTCGGATCATTATAAAAATTTAAGCATGTGGATAATAAACTTTCTTGAATTTTATCTAATTGTTTTCTTGTTGTATAATGTTTAAATGAGTCTTGAATTGATAAAGGGAAAGAATTTGAAAAGATCTTATGTAAGGGTAAACCAGAAGGAGAAGTTGAATGTCTAAATGAAGAAGTTGGTTTAACATTTTTAGAATTGAATTTTCCTATAGTTTTCCCCATATTTTTCAAATTAAATTTGAGTTTATTCTCGGTTAATTTCTTTAATAATAATTTAGTCGAGGAAGAAGAATTAGGAGACATTGTTGAATTAAATCTTTTAATTAAAGAACAAGAAACAATTCTATTTCGACTAATAAATTGTTGATTTGGCATTATGGTCATGGACATCATCATTTGTATTACCAATATTAGGGTTGGTGTATGTTTTAAAGTTATAGAACCAAACAAAACGAATGAACTAAACTATAAAAGAGAGTGTCATATAACCATATGAAAGAATGTGATTTCAGAAATTAATTTCTGAAGTAAGAAGAAGAAGAAGAAATAAGTCCACTTTAAGTTACTTGTTGGTAAATGTTCAACAAAAAAAACCCCTGATATCAAACTAACTATAAACAAAATACACTATATATTTATTTATATCCAACAAAAAACAAAAGCTGTCAGTTAACTAACATTTCTTCTTTGCTCTTCTTATTTCCTCGGCTAATTAGCATTAACCACATCTGTGCATTTATCACAACATTATTTACAAACTTGAAATGTTGTGAAAAAATTAAATAAATATCAATAATGCACGGGTGTACATATAGGCTATTATATACTCTTCTTATATACTTTTATACTTTGTAAGTGCGGTACCCCCACCTTCTTTGTGGTTGCCGCCACCGCGACCTGTACCGGAATGCATCTCCATCGGTGTGCCCTCTGTGTATTCGCGGGAAATCATATAAACTATTTTGTATACTATAGTCCACACAGTGCATATAATACATAAAAACAACTACCATTGTGTGCCCGCTGTGTACTCTTGCTTGTCCCAAAGAGGCAACAGAAACAGCCAAGGAAGCGAGCAAGCAAAGATCCGCGCGTTCTTTCTTAACTAAGAAAAAGTGAAAAATTCACTTTAACTAAGTGAAAAAAAAAAAAATTTGCGAATGACTGATTGGCGCTGTATGACATTATTGCATTGTATTGATCTTGTAGATTTGTATAGATGTGTATGTATATGTATATATGTATATATCTATATGTATATATCTATTTGTCTTTGACTCATTTATCATTTATTAGTGGGTCATTTTGTCAATTCTATATATATTCATTCTTATTTGCTCTTTCATTACTCTTTCATTACTCTTTTGTCTATTCATTTGATTTGTAGTGTGTTTACATCATAGTTATATCTAGTCCAAGTCTCGCTACTGAATTAGTCATTTTCAGTTTAAATTTCAATTTCAATTTCAATTTCAATTTCACGCATTTCATTCTTAACTTATACAAATACAAATAAAAATACACATATAATACACACACAATGGCAGGTTCTAATCCATATGGTCCAAATCCTTCTGATTTCTTATCAAATGTATCTAAATTTGAAATTATAGATTCAACTTTAAGAGAAGGTGAACAATTTGCAAATGCTTTTTTCACTTTAGAATCAAAATTAAAAATTGCAAAAGCTTTAGATGAATTTGGTGTTGATTATATTGAATTAACTTCTCCCGTTGCTTCTGATCAAGCAAGAGAAGAAGTTGAAGCTATTTGTAAATTAAATTTAAAAAATTCAAAAATTTTAACTCATATTAGATGTCATATGCATGATGCTAAAATTGCTTGTGAAACTGGTGTTGATGGTGTTAATGTATTTATTGGTACTTCTCAATTTTTAAGAGAACATTCTCATGGTAAAGATATGTCTTTTATTACTAAAAGTGCTATTGAAGTTATTGAATTTGTTAAATCAAAAGGTTTAGAAATTAGATTTTCTACTGAGGATTCATTTAGATCTGATATTGTTGATTTATTAAATATTTATACAACAGTTGATAAAATTGGTGTAAATAGAATTGGTATTGCTGATACTGTTGGTGGTGCTAATCCAAGACAAGTTTATGAATTAATTAGAACTATTAAATCTGTTGTTTCTTGTGATATTGAAACTCATTTTCATAATGATACAGGTTGTGCAATTGCTAATGCTTATACTGCTTTAGAAGCTGGTGCTAAATATATTGATACTTGTGTATTAGGTATTGGTGAAAGAAATGGTATTGTACCATTAGGTGGATTTATGGCAAGAATGATTGTTGCTGATAGAGATTATGTTTTATCAAAATATAATTTACAAAAATTAAGAGATTTAGAAATTCTTATAAGTGAAATTGTTTCTGTTAATATTCCATTTAATAATCCAATTACTGGATTTTGTGCTTTTACTCATAAAGCTGGTATTCATGCTAAAGCTATCTTAGCTAATCCTTCAACTTATGAAATTTTAAATCCAACTGATTTTGGTTTAAATAGATATATTCATTTTGCAAATAGATTAACTGGTTGGAATGCAATTAAATCAAGAGTTGAACAATTAAATTTAAATTTAACTGATGATCAAATTAAAGAAGTTACAACTAAAATTAAAAAAATGGGTGATGTTAGACCTTTAAATATTGATGATGTTGATTCAATTATTAAAGAATTTCATGCTTCTGTTGAATCTGAAGATTTACAAATTGAACCTGCAACTAAAAGACAACATATATGAATAAACTCATTTTATTTCATTACCATGACATTACCATGACATCATACATCTACGCATTTTTTACGATTATTATATCATTATTACTATTTATTTCTTAAATTAATTTGGGTATCTTATTATTCATTTGGTTTTTATAATTTATTTTATACTTGTTCCATTTACATTTTTGTCTTTTATCATTTGTTTTTATCTCTAGTTTACATAACTTATTTAGTTCAAAATTAACTCAAAAGTATCACTTAATCCATACCACAGTATCACTGTACCCTAATATAATAATATAGTGAATCTAATCTATACTAGTAATATATGTTTGGAAATAGTCAAGTATCCAATTATAAACAGTCACAGTCCTTTTATTGTACTCCTCACACCACAAATACACTAAAGTTTCGCGCACTACACAATTTTTTTCTTTTAGTTAGTTAGCGAAATTTGTTCAATCTAATAATGATTTATAATTTTTCATCTTTAATTTATCACTGTTCTTACCTTTACTCTTCTTTTTAATACTGTTGAATTTATACTTAGATATCTTTAAAGCATCCATAGTTATTCACCATGCCTCGTATGTATTGCCATCATCATTACCATCAGCAGCACAACTATTAGTTGCTGCTGTTGCCACTTCTAATTGTTTTATTATGAGCTTACCTTATAATGAAACAATTGAGGTTTCGGGTCCTCTTTCTTTCTATTCTACTTTCACTAGTAGTTTAGTTTAGTTTGGTTTTGATTTAACTTTACCAATCAATCATATACAATCTTTTTTTTCCACATTGAAAATATTGAAGATATATTTGTTATGATAAACTATCCTTTTTCACCTAAGACACATAGTATAAGCTATTGAACTACCCGACACTTCAATAGCTATTCTACTCTTTACTAATCAAAAAAGCAATTGATTTTGTCTGAGTGTGTGTCTTTTACCAACTAACTTTACTTATTGACTATTATTGTATTTATAGGACCGAGTTATTATTTAGCTCTTTTGTCCTTGTTTACTGAGTCATGTATTGTCTTGTTATTGTTATTGTCTTATTTGTCGTATTTATTACGACAGATTAAGGTTCTGGATAGTTTATTTAACTATATCTTTGTATATTATTCTTTGTGTAAAAAAACATTGTAAATTTGTATTGATTGTAAAATCAAAAACAAGAAGAGTTTCCTTAATGTTTCTGTACTTGCTTCATTTTGAAATAGGAAACTAACTAGATATCTTATATTTAATAGGTGCTCCAAGAACATACTCCAAGACTTACTCTGTCCCAAAGAGACCTTATGAATCTGCTCGTTTAGATGCTGAATTAAAATTAGCCGGTGAATACGGTTTAAAAAACAAGCATGAAATTTATAGAATTGGTTTCCAATTATCTAAAATTAGAAGAGCTGCTAGAGATTTATTAACTAGAGATGAAAAAGATCCAAAGAGATTATTTGAAGGTAATGCTTTAATTAGAAGATTAGTTAGAGTTGGTATTTTATCTGAAGATAAGATGAAATTAGATTATGTTTTATCTTTAAAAATTGAAGATTTCTTAGAAAGAAGATTACAAACTCAAGTTTTTAAATTAGGTTTAGCTAAATCTATTCATCATGCTAGAATCTTAATTACTCAAAGACATATCTCTGTTGGTAAACAAATTGTTTCTATTCCATCATTTATGGTTAGATTAGATTCTCAAAAACATATTGATTTTGCTCCAACTTCTCCATATGGTGGTGGTAGAGCTGGTAGAGTTAAGAGAAGATCTCAAGGTAAATCCGATGAAGGTGCTGCCGATGAAGAAGATGATGAATAAATTATTTTATCATAGTTTTATCTTCACCTTTCACCTTAACTCTCAACTAACATTTTTATTGTTTTTGTTACGATTATTTATTATTCATTATAATTATTATATTATATAAGGAATAAAAAGAAAGTAATGTTTTTAATTGTATATTATTATATCAAAATATAACTGGGTTTTTTATCAAACTTTCTCATTCGTATCCTTGCGTAATGTAATATTCAAATAGTATACCATATACCATATACCATATACCATATACCATATACCATATACCATATACCATATACCATATACCATATTTACCATTAAAGCATGTTACCACTATTAACTTGTGGTGTACAGATGTGACTGTGACTTGTTTTAATTTTAAGCTCATTTAAATTGTACACCTCGCACCGCTCATATAATATAGTAATGAATCAACTAACCCTCACGCCTCTAGTAAACTTTTCTATTACAGCCTGGAAAATTTTTGAAAGAGAGCTTTCTTTGCCTGTGCAGAGCAGAGAGACACTGAGAGAGACACTTAGAGAGAGAGACTTGGTTAAAATTGAATTAAGTACTTGAATATATCTGTATTATAATAGACTTGATTGTACTTGTTGTTCACGATATATCTTGTTGTTTATTAACTTACACATTATATAATATACATTCAAAATGGGTAAAAGGTATGTTATAGTTATAATCATCTGTTGTCAAATCTAGTTTCATTTTTTCATCACTTAATATCAAAATGCTTGTCATTATTCATTCATATACACATCATTTTCATTTTAATTTATTTTAATTTATTATAAAGGACAGTTTTCATTTAGGATGATTACAGAATAGTTTACTATTGGGGGGATTTACACATGCATGTATTGAAGAATGGAAGTTCATATACGAGTGTCAAAATTATTATTAAGTTTTTTTTTCAAATTGGTTTAAATCAACTATGTTAGAATCACAAGTACAATAAAAAAAAAATCTAAACAGGGTTTCAAAATCATCTACATATAGTTATTATACATTAGACTGGAAACGGGATACTACTAGCTTACGAATGAGTATTTTCAATTTGATTTAAGCATTTACTGGGACATTCCATAATAATTTTCTGACAAGTTGAAATTTATAATGTATTGAGATTCTTCACTGAGGTGTGTTCAACTTTTACTAGATAACTGTATTACTATTTATCAAATTACTTAAGGGCCCATCACTTTTTCAAAAACAAACTTTAGATCTTAACCACCGAATAAAAGATGGTGATATACTTTTAGAATGAAACTAGATTTTAATCAAATATATTCTTTTACGAATACATTATACTAACTATTACTTTCTTTATTTAATTTAATACAGTCATGGTTTGAGATCAAGAACTCGTTACGCTTTCAGTCGTGACTTCAAGAAGCACGGTGCTTTACCAATGACCGTCTACTTGAAGACATACAAAGTTGGTGATATCGTTGATATTAAAGCTAATGGTTCTATTCAAAAAGGTATGCCACATAAATTTTACCACGGTAAAACTGGTATTATTTACAACGTTACCAAAACCGCCGTTGGTGTTATTGTTAACAAAATCGTTGGTAACAGATATATCGAAAAGAGAATTAACTTAAAAATTGAACATATCAAACACTCTAAATGTAGACAAGAATTTTTAGACAGAGTTAAGGAAAACGCTGCTAAGAAAGCCGCTGCTAAAGCTTCTGGTGAACCAGTCTTATTAAAGAGACAACCAGTCGGTCCAAGACCTTCTAAAGTTGTTTCCGGTACCCCAACCACTTTAGCTCCAGTTGCTTATGAAACTTATATCTAATCTTTTTTTAACTATTTAATTATATATCTTTGTTAAAATAAATCTTTAGTCACATTACCCTTTTCCTTTTCCTTTTCCTTTTTCTAACTTAATGTCTCTAATTATGTATCTCCATTCATACTATTGATGTTTACTAAATAATAATAAATAAAATCAGTCTTTTCAACAAAAGTCCGCATATATTTGAAAATTTTCGTGCAGATGTCTTAAGAAAAAAAAAAAAATATAAATTTCAAGCAAGGCAAAAAAATATTACTACAGATTTATGATTTATCTGACAATCGTATACAATACCACATAATAATAATAAACATACAAAATCATTGGGTGTATGCTTTTTGTAGCTATTATTTTGTTTGATTGAATTAATTGCGTTAGTGAAGAAGAAAAATAAATTTGTTTAGAGTAATATTAATGGAAAGAGGAAAAAGGATACAATTGTATTAAATTTAATATATCAAAAAAAGGATCAAGTAGATTTATAGCATAGTTAATATTTCATATAATAAAAATTCATATTGAGTCATGGGAGTATCGGATGATAAGTTTAAGAAGATAGAAGAGATAGAGAAGAAGTTTGAAAATGAAGTAAGAGAATCATTACCATATTTAACAAGTGATGAAAAGTCATCAACTCTTCGAAAGGCAACTGATTTAAAAGAAGAGCAAATAATTAGATTACAAAAACTACAAAATCAAGTACAGTTGTCCCAACAGCAGCAGCAGCATCAAGAACCACAGAGAACAGCACCATGGATTCATTTTGTAGCTGGTGGGTTAGGTGGTATGTGTGGTGCTGTTTGTACTTCACCATTTGATGTTGTTAAAACTCGTTTACAATCAAGTGTTTACCAAGATATGTACAGATCTAAAGCTCATGGTTTGAACAACAATGTTTTCAGATTGATGAAGACTCACGTCGGTGAAACATTTGGGATATTACACAATGTTTATAAGTATGAAGGATTTACAGCTTTGTTTAAAGGTTTAGGACCTAATTTAGTTGGTGTTATACCGGCTCGTTCAATTAATTTCTTTACTTATGGGTATTCTAAAGATTTAATTCGTGATAACTTTTTCAATGGTCAAGAGAATTCATTAGTACATTTATTAAGTGGTATTACTGCTGGATTTGTCACTTCAACTGCTACTAATCCTATTTGGTTAGTTAAAACAAGATTACAATTAGATAAAGCTACTTCAAAACAATATAAAAATTCATTTGATTGTATTGTTAAAATTTTGAAAAATGAAGGGTTTTTAAAATTATATTCAGGTCTTAGTGCTTCTTATTTAGGTTCTGCAGAATCTACATTACAATGGGTTTTATATGAACAAATGAAGAAAATGATTAATAATAGAGCTGAATTGTTTGTTAAATCAGGTAAGGAAAGAACATCAATTGATGAGATATTCGATTGGTGTGCTAGGTCTGGGTCTGCTGGTTTAGCTAAATTCTGTGCTTCATTAATCACTTATCCTCATGAAGTCGTAAGAACAAGATTAAGACAAGCTCCATCATTAGAGAATGGTAAACCTAAATATACTGGTCTTATTCAATGTTTTAAATTGGTCATCAAAGAAGAAGGTTTAGCTTCAATGTACGGTGGGTTAACTCCTCATTTATTAAGAACTGTACCTAATAGTATCATCATGTTTGGTTCTTGGGAACTATTTACTAATATCTTATCAAAATTATAATCATAATCATATTCAATATTTATTTCACTTCATGCAAAAAAAATGAGCTCAGCAATATTCATTTTCTTTTCTTTGCAAATTCATGTACATATTAACTTCGGTAGGTAAGTTTTACCTAACTACTCTTATACATACGCACGCCTCTATAAAAAAAATATATCAATTTAACTCATGGGTATTAGCGACATTTTTAAAATTAATTATTGTTTTTTTTTTTTAGAAAGATATTTTAGAATCAGAACCTTGATATATGAATCTGTAAATTTCATTAACACTCAATCCATCACTTGAGATCTTACTATTACTAATTCCATTTGCAGTACCTGTGTTACTTAATGTAAGTTCTTGTGAAGGTTGATTTTCGAATTCTTTTCCTAATTTTACACCTTGATCGATTTCTTCTTTAGTCAAGTATCCGCCAAATGCATAATTCTCTAAAAGACTTCTTGTCTCTTGTAAACACTTCATATTAAACTCTGAATCTGGTGTAAAGCTTATATCTGTTTGTAAATCCTCTGTTATTTTCAAACTATCTTGAATCCATTCCGTGATTTCAGGTAAATATTTCTTTCTTAACATCGTCGTCAATAATCCTTCATTCAAAGTTGCTGGGAATTCAGTATTCGGATAAACATTCGTATGTGTTAATATCTCTTTATTTTCATCTAAGGCTTTAGCTAATGACGTCAATTGGGATAAGATAACGTTATATTGATTTTGTAAATATGTCCAAGAGGGTAAAACAGAAGCCTGGTGAGTGCCAATTGGACCATTTCCAGTAGCTTGACGCATTGAATCCTCAAACAGCCGTATTGATCTAGTCAGTTGTGTCAATCTTGGTCTAATGGCTTCTAATGAAGTCACTGGAATATCTGCAAACATAAGTTGGCTTGTGGGTGATACAGGCTGCAGCTGTTGAGGTGGTGGTGGTGATTGTTGTTGCTGTGGCGTTGAGCCCAGTGCTGGGCTAGCTGATGATGGTTTAGGTGGCATTGGTATTGATACAGTTGATAATACCTATAGTGACTGACAATCTCACAATGCTTAATCATAGAAACACTTCAATAATTATTTATCGTAGTAGATAAGTATTTTATAGCTTTAGCTTTATGATTTTGATCGAGCAACAAAATTGATTTTTTGATTTTTTTTAATTTTAAAGTTTGTGTAAAATTGAACTAATATGTTTCAATATAATTTTCTTTTAGTCTTGCAATAGTCCTATGACACTCCCATGAACGAAGATGGCGAAAGATGATATTAACCCAGTTCACCTGGACCGTAAGTATACTTTGTTATTAACTCACCATTCACTCCGTGGCGAATGACGAATTTATGTAAAGCAAGTAGTACTAACTTTAAATCAATCAAACAAGGCAAGAAACAAAAACAAAAAGAGATAAAAAAGAATCAAAAGCTTAAAGCAGCCCAGCGGTTAGAGAAAATAAAGCATTATGACTTGAATAGACTACAATATCGTATTCAATCGCTTGAAGATAAGAAGAAATCAAGTCCTGGGACACGATTACCCCATCATGAAGAAAAATTACTGGTTTCATTGAAAGCTGATTACCATCTTTTACAAAATCATCATAAGAGACAACAACACGAACCAGAATCTGATGGTAAGCTTAACACTAAAATTACAAATACAACAAGACAAGAAAACCCTCAACTTCCGTCTCCTGTATCAATTGAAGTTAAACTTGGTCGTGAATCGATATTTTATGAGCCTGAATGGAACCCTCTGGGGAAAAGCATTACAAGCCGGCCGGATTTACCAAATTTACGATACCCTCTCCCTAAATCCCAAGTTGTTGAGTATCCTTCCACTGCACCAGAAACGATTCCACTCCCTGATGTTCCACAACCACGATTTTACAAATTGAAAGGCGTAAGTAATGGGGTCATATCTAAAGAAGAATTGAGTTCTGCTGAGTTAACTAAGAAAAGGATCCAGCAGGAGTTTATGATGCCTAGTCACTTACTCCTCAAAAGGCAGCAGCAACAGCAGCAGCACCACCACCACCACCAACCACAGCAAGATAGTCAAGCGCATGATCAAGAAGGGGTTTCAAAGAAAGGAAAAGAAGATTTTGATAGATCTGATGGTGATGGTATGAGCGATGAAAGTGATCAAGAATTTGGGGAAATGGCTGAAGAAGAAGAAGAATATTGGAGAAGTCAAAATAATCTGAAAAGAAAGCTATCCAGTTAAGATTTCTTTTTCTTTTTCGTTTTCTTTTTCTTTTTTTTTTGTTTCAATGTAATGTAATAGTATTCATATATTTTATATATTTATTTAATCATAAAAAATAATAAAATTTGTAGGAGTTTTTTGTTTTCTAAGCGTTAGATGATAATGATGTGTGATAAGAAAAGAGAAATAAAAAAGAAAATTAACAAATTAGTAATTAATAATCAAATAATTATTTTTCCTTTGCAAATAATTTTTCAATTTCTTCAACAGATTGAGCCAATACTTTTTCTTGGAATTTAGGATTGGCAATTTCAGATTGAACTTTAGAGATAACTGTAGAAGATAATTGTTCTTGTTCCATTTGTCTAACTTGAGCTTCGTATCTAACCCATGAATCTAAAACGGATTTAGCTTCTGAGGCAACTTGAACTTTTTGTTTTAATTCAAAAGCTTCAGCTTCAAGAGCAGCAGTTTCCTTAGACATTTCGAATAAAGCCTTGGTGGTGGAAACAACGTCTTTCAAGTTAGCAACTTGATTAATTCTATCCTTAACTGCTTGAACATGACCTTCTCTAGCAGAGTTCAAGATGCCTAAAACGTGTTTAGTTCTGTTTTCAGCAAATTCACCATATAATGGGGCAACAACTTTAGCGATTAAACCAACAAAACCAGCAAAAGTGATCAATAAGATGGTTTCATCGTTGACGACGTATAATTCATTAGAGATGGCATAAACTGAAGCAGCAGCGGTAGTAGCTAAGATACCAGTCTTAGATAAAAATGAGTTACCTGGTAAAGCGTCAACAATTGAAGTAGCTTTAGCCTTTGGATCTTGGGGAGTAGACATGTAACGTAAACCAATTCTGTTATTTCAGTAAAATAAAATAATTTGTTAGTAACCTATTGAATGAATCATCTCAAATTGAAAAAGGATTGAAGAATGACCGATAAATTCGTAATCATATAAAATCATAAAGAAAGAAAATAAATACATACGGAGCAATTGATCTAGCACTAAATTGGGCAACGGCTGGTCTTACAGCTATATTAAATAAAGGAGAAGTTAGTACATTGTATTTCTTGCGTTATATGTAATTATTTCAATCAATTGATTATCATGTTTACCTTCTTTCATTCCAATTTTTTTGTAGAGCGAGCAATAAAATTTAATAAGTGAGTCCATAAGAATCAATTCATCAATTGAATTTAAGAATAAAAGTGTTGAATGATGTACGAAGTGACTGAACAATTGAAAAAGTGATATGCGGATATAGAATAAAATGAAAATACTCGTCACACACGGTACTCAAATATCGCTGTTTTTAAGTACTGGTAAAGTATGTTAAGCAGTGGAGACTGTGTGATTGATTGAAGCTGTAATTGAGAATATAGAGAAACGTGGACATACCTCTCATGGATAATCTTGAAGCTAACATTGTGTAATGGATGGATCAAGCGATATACAGACAGATCTAGCAGCTATTAGTAGTCCCGGTATACACCATCTCTTTAATGCGTTTGATGTTCTTCTTGTTCAAGCTTTCTTTTCTTCCTGCTCCTGCTCGACAAGACTGGCAGGGACCTCGAGACGCGGGCAGCCTAACCAGCAACGCCCGGCTGTGATTGGCTGTGGTTAACTATGCTTAACTATGGCTAGTGCCACACCGCACACCGCTATTAAGGCGACTGTTTGGCTTCCCTTTTTGACTATTCTCGTGGGGGGAAAGTTGCCTGCAGTAGTATAGCAGTCTTGATTACTGGTATATATATATAGGTAGTTAAGTAGGCATATAAGCATATAACCGTATTAAAGGTGGTTTCATTTCTACATAGGCGTGTATGTGTATAAATAAGTATGTGTATGTGTAATTAATTGGTAGGTTGTGTGTAAATCAGTAAGCATGACCTGTCAGTTCTGCTAGCTCCTTTTGATCTTGCTGGTTGACTCTTCGTAAGACTTCAAAAGGTGACGACTCCTGCACAACACCGTCTATCAGCAACTCGTCTATAACGTGATACGCAACTTGGAAATTGAATATGATATCCAATTCACATACATTGCCATACGCTTCATCCATTATCTCCACGTATCTTTGAATCACATCTAAAGTATACAATTCATTGTCATCGTCGGTAATTCCAGCAATGAAAAACAATGACGCATACCTCTTGTATACCAATTTAGAATCCTTGTACTCTAATACATTACACATCTCATTCTTCCTTAGTGGGATCAGAGTAGCTAACTCCCTTGTGATTCTCTGTTTCTCTTTCTGAGGCACCGTAATATACCATTTAGACAGTCTAACCTTCCCCTGCCTGGAGAGTAATATCATAAACTTAATACTCATTGCTATTTTGTCAAGTATCGTGCCGCAACTACCATACGATATACATCTAGCCCTCTTTAACCTCTTTATCAATCTATCGGACAGTTAATTAACTGTACTGTACTGTACTGTACTTATGTATTTGAACAACAAGTTCCCCCAAAACAAAGCAAAGCCTTTTCCTTCTCAAACACCCTAACACCACACCCGTACACCCGTGCCACGATATACGACTTAGTTGTTCTTATTGTTAATTCTTTTTAAACTGCATCACTCTTATCAAAGTTCTGTATTTTGAACTCAATTGAACCCTACTACATATTTTGTCAGCTACCCAATATACCCAGAAAAGAAACACGCCATATGCAATGAGTGAGATTATGACTTTTTTCTTTGCCTCCTTGCAACGGCAACCGCTGCAACTTGGGGGAGGTAAAAGTAAACATAAACACAGGGAAAATCAAATACAAAAACAGAAACGTCAGCAAATTACTTCAAATCAAAAACCGCGTTCTATACCCAATAAACAACACAATGATACTCAAATAAACTCTAAAAGTAATACTCCTACTATAATCGCCCCAAGACTTCTCCCGAATGAGAATATTGACCCAGTTATTACAGTCGAAGAAGATGATGATCCTCTAAAGATATCTAAGTTGCTCAAATTACAACGTATGCTAGCCACCGATTTAAGCGAGGATTGGGACATATCTAAGAAGACGACAAGATTGAGGCAAGTCACACCATTGTCCTATAATGAAAACAATTCTAAGGTTCCTCCTGGTCAACCTTTGTTGCCTGAAGAACAGGAGAAAAGATTGAAGGAAAGAGAAAAGGAAAGAAAAGAGCTTGAGCGTGCAATTGAAAGAGAAAAGGAAAAGGAAAAGCAAAGTCAACAAGACGTTTCTAAATCAAGGAGTTCTAGACCGGAATCTGTACTAGTGGGGCCAGGAAAGTCCAAGGCCAGGAACGAAAACGGAGGCGTAGCTAAAAGTGGCAGTTCAGGAGTCTCTTATAAGAAAAAACGTTTTCGTGACAATAAAAGTGGTCTTTTCTTGAAATCTACAGGCCTTTCAGCTGGGAAGAATGGAAAGAAATCATCTGCACAGCAACATCAAGAAGAGGTGGAAGATAATCTCAGGTCAAGCTCAGATGACGACCAAAGTGATCACAGGGATGATGACGATTACGATGGGGAAGATGATGATGAAGAACAAATGCAACCTCAAAGAAAAGGAAGGCGTTTAGAGGTGTCTTCCAGGCCTGTTCTTAAAAGAAGAAAAGTTCAGATTGAAGATCTTGAGAGTCAACTAAATGAATCATCAGCTGCTGTGAAACAAGCATTGAATACATTGAATAAGAATATAAAATTGGATTATATTTCTTTGCTTGATCCTTCTTCTGACGACGAAGAATATCTTGTTTCTGAGATCAGTCAAATTAATTCTGTAGAGAACATCAATCGTTTGCAATCGTTATTGGCTCAAGAATTTAAAAATCTTTCTTCATCGTTGGCTAAAGCTAGAATCCCAAGATCTCAGAAACTTGGGGATTTAGTAGATGAAGTGATAGACGTTTTGAAAGAAGATTATGTTTCTTATAAGGAGAAATTAACCAAAAATATTCCACAAATTGACCAGGAATTTGCAACTGAACCTAAATTTACTTCTAAAAAATTAGCATCTATTTTAAACATTCAAATCCCGTCTTTGAAAATCCCATTATTTCAAGGAAGTTTTGAAGGTTTATTAAAGGACTACCACAAGAAACAGAGCATAATCAGAAACAAAGCGGAACTGCAAATGAAATCAATCGAATCTAATGAAAAGGCAAATGCTGAAATCAAACATAACCAAAAACTCATGGCTGTGAAGGAGTCTAGAGAAGCAATGAGATTTAAAATCTTGCAAGACTTGAAACAATTAGACAAAGAGTATTTTGACTTTCTGGGAATTCAAGAAGGCGATGATGAGAATGTAATCTTGGGTGACACGGGTTATGATTCTCATACTCATCCAAATACCCATCCGCTTTCAAATCAAAATAACATATCGATATACGACCAGTTGCCTCGTGATGCAAGTGCTCCTCCTTTTTCATATTCTATGTCTCCTCAGCAATCGTATATGGTCCCATATCCTTCAGTACACCCACCACCACCACCACCACCCCTACCTGCTCCAATTTCCGTGCTCAACATTTCTGTACCACAGCGCTCCAAGTTATGTGACTTATCAGATATTGTTGATCAAATTACCCGTGAGAAGGAAGCCATTACCGAAAAAAATAGTACTTCTTCCTCTTTCAGGCCACAACATGAGTCCCCTTAGCATACATTGATGAAGATAAAATTGAAATTAATAAAAAGAAAGATCCAGGTTCGCTCACTTCTCAATAACTCCACATACATAACCAATAAATATTTAGACTAATGACACATTATATATGTATACTACTTGTAATAACATCACTATCTTTTAAAAATCTCTGTCTGTCGTATATATATGAACTATTATTAGGATTTCCGTTAAACTCTTACAAATCTAAAATTATTTTTTGAAAAATTATGTTTCTGGAGCTTCATTTGAGTCTCATAAGAAATGCACCCATACTTTTTTAGAACAAACATAATAGGTTTCCAAGAGTGCAAATAACTGTTTAACAATTATCACGCACACATGGCAACAGAAGAAACAGCTGATCAGCAAGGTATGACCGGTGAGTAATGTACTGTATATACCACAACATGGCCAAGTGTCGCAAAGTACCAATACGCATCCGTGCACAAGTTACAATTTTTGATGTTTGATAGCATGAGAGCGAAACGGCAAATCTATCGATAACAGTACTAAAATGTTATGGTTTTTTTTGTCTTGAATAAGTTTGTCTTTTTTAAATACGTTTCCTTTTATGACCACACCTATACATCCTATCAGGCATATTCAAAATCATATCACTTTATTCTACCATGGATGAAATGATAGACGTGTTTATGGAGATCACTTCTTCAACTGATCGAAATGTGGCTTCTAGTTTTCTAGAAATGTCTGGTGGAGATTTGGATACTGCCGTTTCTCTATATTTTGAGCATGGGGGCGCTAGCGCAGCCAGTAACAATGTGACTAATGATAATGACCGAGACGGTGCCAGTGGAATTGGATCTACACATGAGTCAGACAGTGAGATAGCACAGAGGTTGCAGAACTCAATGTACCAAGAGCAGTCGAATCAAAATGATCTACAAGAAATTGAAGATATAAGGATGCCTGTGGCTCCAGTTCATGAGCAATTGCTGCCTTCAATGCACTCAAATTTGTTAAATAGGCCCAACTCCAATCTTGATATATTTGGTGCTCATAGATCTACGATTTTTGGGCAAACATATGTCGACCAGGAGGATAACGATGATGACGACGACGAGGACGCTGATTATCATGACGATGAGTACGAAGATCCACTAGCAAGAGCATTAAGAACTAATTTTGGTGAAGAAGATAATGAAACATATGAATTGATGGACGAGGATAATAACTATATTGGATCAAGTAGACGTGCCAGAAGACGTAGCGGTAGAGAAAGAGAACGTCAAACTGCAACACAGAGAAGGTTGGCTAACCTTTTTAGACCGCCATTCGATATTATCGATAAGCTAGATTTGGAAAGTGCAAGGACTAAAGCTCGTGAAGAAAAGAAGTGGATACTAGTCAATATACAGGATATGTCTGATTTTAAATGTCAGATGCTTAATAGAGATTTTTGGTCAAATCAAGATATTAAAAATCTAGTACGTGAGAACTTTGTGTTTTTACAGTACCATCATGATTCGCACACAGGGCAACATTACTCCAACTTATATCCCTTTCAAGACTTTCCTCACATCTCAATTCTAGATCCAATGACTGGTGAGAGATTAAAAATGTGGAGCACTAACCCTGACATACCCAAATTTATACAGCAAGTTGTTGAGTTCCTAGATAAATTTTCACTAGATAAATCTCATCATAACCCGATTGTACAACATAAGTCTAAGATCAACCTCGATAGTCTATCAGAGGAGAAACAAATTGATTTAGCTATGAGAAAGTCATTAAACCAACACCAAGAAGGCGAAGATGATGATGACGTTGTTATTGTAGAGGGTGGCAGATCAGCCGCTGATCCAATTGACATAGACTCCGACTATTCAGATGATGCAGACGTTGTCTCATTTGAATCAGAACCCGTGCCTATAGAGACACCACAAATATCGGAAGGTACAAATGAACCCAACCATACCACAGGAAAATCAGAAGAAGAAGAAGTACCACCAATGTCATCATCCGAAGGTGCAACATACAAAGAAATCATAGCCTCCCTCCTTCCGATTGATCACCCCGAACCCGCTGCTGATCCAGCCAAAACAACAAGAATACAAATTCGTTCTGGTGACGGGAAGAGGTTAGTCAAAAGATTTAGTTTATCGGATCCGGTTAAGACAATCTTTGAAGTCGTCAAGTTTGGATTTGAAAAAGCTCAGACTGAGGATTTTGTATTGGTTTGTCAGAAAGAAAACTTGTTTGATTCTTTTGACAAGACTATAGCCGAAGCTGGTCTCAAGAATGCTTCTGTGCTTTTGGAATTTGCTGATGTGGATTAGCGTTTGTGTAGGTAAACTAAAACAAAAAAAAGTATATACTTCAGTAGAATCAGTTTTATATATGCATCCAATTCCAGATAAAATATATATAGATCAAGTTGGTGCACTGATGTAATATTTTAAGCTTCTGACATGCAAAAGAATTGTGGAGCGGTTATCAACTACCTGTATAAATGACTTATGAGGTAAACTACCAAATATCTTATAAATCATTCAAATCCACACTTGAAGGTGCTTAAACAATCAATAATTGGTATTGGGTCTTTCAGGTTATCATGAACTATGATACGAGGACCCACAATGTGGTTAACTTTTGTTTATCAAAAGATCTCAAATTACCTTTCCAATTCAAAATAAGCACAATAGATGGATATACACAACTTTTATCCCCTTATTACAACCTAGAAAAGTCACTAAACTCATCCAAAGCGGCAACAAGCACAATTCTCTCTTCAAAATTTAACCAATCGCAGCTTCATGATTTGTTTATCTCGGCTTATATTGAGACCTCAGGCAACACACTTACAGCACCAGTGATAACGAGTGCTCAGTACTACGTTGATACAGCCAATAATCACTTTTCGGCTTCTACGAATGGTAAAAATGGAAATAATCCTGCTGGATTTGCATCTACTGTACTATTCGAAAGCGTTAAGACCAATTCTCAAATATACAACAAGGGCGCCAAGACGGGATGGATAAATTTACCTGTTAGCTATTATCAGCTGCCGTTGAATGCTAAGTTGAAACTCAAATTGTACCATTATGACTTGAAAACAGGAGATAAGATACCAATTGGGGAATGTGAGACTTATATTTTTAATTGTGAGCCAAAAGAGAACAACAACTGCACTTTGAAAAAAGGTCATCAGAAGCTGCGAATCAAGCTAGCCAATAAAGCTGAAGATAAAGGTACTAGTAAAGATGGAAAGAAAACAAGAGAAGCGACACCAGAAGTTACGAAGCCGGAATACATGTCAAGAGAGAAGTCACAGATGGAGAAATTGGAGGAGAAATTAAAAAATCGTGAGTCAGATGACGTTACTTCTATTGACTGGCTAGATCAGATGACCTTCAGATCAATCGAACAAATCAATGCAAAAGAAATGATGAAACAAAGAGAAGAAATAAGGAACTCAAGAAAACCAGGAGACTGTTACATTCACATAGAACTGATAAATTTTGAAATCCCCGTAGTGTTCTCTGATTCGAAGTACGCAACTTTAAATGTATTGAATTCTGAAACTCACTTACACAATTCAGACGTCAATGGCAACTCTGCTAACAACAACGTGGAATCGAGCGATGTAGTATTGAGAGGATCTAAACCCACAGCCGCAACTAATAGATCTCCTGTATTTGACCCTGATCAGTATAGAAATGAAACATCAGAAGATCCAATCGAGTTTAAGTTCAGAAAGCTTGAAAGAACGCACCAAACATCACCACTGGACAGAGATATTAAACCTACATTACGTGTAAGAAGCGATATTCAAAATATACTGAAAAAGCAGTTTTTTGAAGAATTAACACAAAAGGAGAAGAACTTGATCTGGAAGTTCAGATTTTTCTTACTCAACTCCATGGTATTGAATAGAAATGCTCCACATTTCAACAATTTTGTGATTAATTTTATTAAATGTATCAATTGGGATGATGACTTTGAAGTTAATGAGTTTCTTACCATAATAAACGATCTTGAGCTACAGCAAAGAAACAGGGACAGTGCTAGGGTTTCTAGTAGCGCAAACGCAAAACTGGACATGCCTAATATCTTCATAAGAGAGCTGGAGATAGTCGATTGTCTTGAATTGCTAAGTGCTCAGTATAAAAATCACATCGTTAGAAACATGGCTATAGAGAGACTTAAGATAGCGTCAGATGAGAGCTTGGAGATGTATTTGGTTCAACTCGTAAGTACAATTAAGAACGAGTCTGACTATGTGGATCCTCATTCTGATGTAGACGATGATGCCGAGGGAGATATTAACGACATCTATGATCTTACTGATTCTACACTCACAAATGGTTCTAGTGATTATCAAATTATTGAAGAAAATCATGGAGAAGATCCTATTTTAAACCTTGTAAACAATCCCAAATTGACAAACCACAAAGGTATTGAACAACTACAAAGAAAGCTACCTAAACTGAACTCTCCAATTGCTAACCTATTGATTGAGCGTGCCATAGGAAATAGGAGACTTACTAGTTTTCTATATTGGAACTTGAAAGTTGAGGTTGACGATGAGAGAAACTTCTCAGAAACCAATTTGCCATATTCTGATATAGATCCAATAGCAAATGACATTCCCAGTGATGCCAATGGCGGCAATCTAACTACATTGGAGCATGATCAATTTTTACAGACTGATGCTTTAGAAGGAAGAAATACGACTATAAATGACACAATGCTCAAAATAAGAAAGAAAAAGAAACAAACAATTTACCAAAAAACCATCATTCATTTTATTGTTCAACTTGCTGCTTCCAAAGATGGTTTAGATAGAATCACATCATTGAAGAATCAAATTGACGTGGTGTCGAAAATTCATGATATATCTTTAAGTATCAAAAAAGACTATAAAAAAGAGACCACTCCCAGAAAAATTGAAATTTTGAAATCCCTTATAATGGAAAAGAAAAAGAGATCAAAAACAATTACTAGTGCGTTGTCTCCAAGGAATCATAACGGATCAAATGAATTTAGTTCATCGGAATCACTAGTGGAATTTGAGCCAATTTCTCTCCCTCTTGATCCTTCAATTGATATTTGTGGACTTATACCGGAAGAATCGAGTGTTTTTAAGTCAAGTTTGAATCCGCTGAAGATCACTTTCAAAACCGTTGATGGTGATCAATATCCTGTCATGTATAAAATTGGTGACGACCTGAGACAGGATCAGTTTGTCACCCAAATCCTGACTTTGATGGAAAAAATTCTTTTAAATGAAAACTTGGATCTGAGATTAAGACCCTATAAAATTTTGTCAACTGGGGCAGAAGAGGGTTTCATCCAATTTGTACCTAATAGCTCATTGTCATCAATATTGAAGAAACATAATAACTCCATATTAACCTATTTGCAAATACACAATCCAGATCCAGATTCTCCGCATAGAGTTATACCAGAAGTCATGGATAACTACGTTCGCTCATGTGCCGGTTATTGTGTCGTTAC
Source organism: Wenyingozyma nanaspora (assembly GCA_030557475.1). Lineage (NCBI taxonomy): Eukaryota > Fungi > Ascomycota > Pichiomycetes > Pichiales > Pichiaceae > Wenyingozyma > Wenyingozyma nanaspora. The sequence goes on along the minus strand of JAKTPF010000022.1, from coordinate 153,377 downwards.
CTACATATTAGGTGTTGGTGATCGTCATTTAGAGAATCTGTTGCTTACTAAAGATGGCCATTTTTTTCACGTTGATTATGGTTACATATTGGGACAAGATCCCAAACCGTTCCCTCCATTGATGAAACTCCCTATCCAAATCATTGATGGTATGGGTGGATTAGAAGATGTAAACTATAAGAAGTTTTGCAACTATTGTTTTATTAGCTACATTACTCTTAGAAAGAACGCCAATCTAATTCTCAATTTGTTTCAGCTTATGATTGATTCAAGTATTCCAGTTTTGAGAACTTCTAGAAGTTTGAGCGGAGGATTAAGAATATCATCTAATGAAACGGAAAAGCTGGAACTTATTTGGAAAATTCAAGAAAAATTTATGCTTGATCTAACTGATGAAGAGGCGGTATTGCATTTCCAGAACTTGATTAATGATAGTGTAAATGCCTTCTTGCCTGTTGTCATTGATCGTTTGCACAGTTTAGCCCAATATTGGAGAGCATAGCTAATAAATGCAGGTCGGTATTTTTTTCGTTCTTCTATAAAACCATCTATTTACAAGTCTATTTATTTCATATGTGTATAAAGTGTATAATATCAATCCAGTAATTTATTTATCGACTCCTTCTTCCTCAAGAATTTATCTTTAATAAAAATCTGCAATGCAGATTTACCTGCAACAGAGTAACCAAATATTAGGTTTGCAGCAGTCAGCTTTGACTGCTGTGGAAGAATCACGTCTAACTCTTCTCTGAACGTTTCCATTTTTATTCTGGGACTTTTGGAGGCTATTTCAATCATTTTGGTCCTTAAAAAAGACATTTGCTTTTCGGTTATACCTCCACGTAAGGTAGTTTGTGTGTATATTCTGGTGGTGTCCATGTTTTCTAATCTCTCTTCAAAAACCTCCAGCAACCTATTCAAATCTCCAGATGACTCAATCTTATATGTTTTTGGGTATCTGATACCCATGTACATAGGCACAACGACGAGAGAAAGCGTTGCTATATGTGAATTCCTATCTCTTTCAATTTTGAAGTATTGGCCTTTGGAGACATGGAAAGCCCATACATTTGTTCTCAAGTGAGCCCACTTGTATTGGTATTTGTAAAACGTCGAGAGATCATTCTGTTGTCTGTACTCGGCAGGCTTTTTGGTTCTTAACAACAAGTCTTCATAACCATCAAAGTTCTCAACTTCAATGTACTTAACCTCTTTTTCTAATCCGGGCAATGACTTGGTATGACCAGATCTATCATCGCTTTCAAACACACCAGCTATTGGACTAGGCATGGATCCACTAAGCGTTGCCTGTAATTCAATACCTGTAGTGGCTGAATCAACAAAGTCCACAACAAAACACTTATCTTTTTCGTGATGAAGTCTTAAACCACGCCCAAGCATTTGTACTAGCAAAGGGGTGGATCTGGTTGGTCTTACAAGGAACAAGGAGTCTATAATGGGTATATCTGTTCCTTCTGTAAACACTGCACAATTCATTAACACAGGTATTTTTCCTGTCTTGAAATCCTCTAAAAGTTTACTTCTTTCTATCTTTTTAGTATCTCCTGTGACATACTGAGCATTAATACCGTGCCTTCTGAAAAGAGCAGATAAGTCTACCATATGTGCAATATTCACACAAAAAAATAAGGTGTGTTTGAATTGTTTGTCTTGTTTGAATTTCAAAAAGGATTTCAAAACTAATTCATTAACCGAGTCGGTATTGACAACACTTGCAAGACTCTCAGCCCGATAATCACCTGTAGAGGTCAACTCAACTTCATCCAAATGAAATGTAACTGACACCTTGGCCCAGCTAAAATCAGAAAGATGGCCGTCTTGAATTAGGTCTTTCATACCTCTGTCATAGACGACCTCATCAAAAACTTGTTTCAAAGGCTTGTTATCGTGCCTTTTGAATGTAGCACTAAATCCTATCAAAGCTATGCTGCTTTTAGAGTTATCAGCTTCAAAATATTGCAAAATATTCTTATACGATGATGAAACAGCATGGTGGCATTCATCAACAATTATCGCTTTGTAATCACTAGGATCATACAACTCTAAACGCCCAGCACTTCTAGCCAAAGTCGGCACAGATGCCACAGTAACGTCAATATTCGGGGCATGAGACGCTTTGAATTTGGCCATGTCAATTTCAACTTTATACTCGGGATACGTTTTTTGAATGGTTGCCGTAGCTTGATCAGCAAGTTCTTTTCTATGAACTAATACCAATACTTTCTTTCCCCCAGTTTTAGGATTTGGAGGAATCTGGTTCAACAAATGCGAGAAAATAACAGTTTTGCCTCCTCCTGTACCTAAACTAACTGCTATTCTTCTCTTCCCACTATTAAGGGATTCTAAACATGACTCAATACACTCTTTTTGGTAGTCTCGGAGGCCTATAGGTGACAAAATATTAGGAAGTGGCGCCGTGATTGTATTGGAGCTTAGCTCTGCTACTTGAGCATTAAGTGCTCGTTGAGCAGTAGAAAACCTTCGTATCAGGCTCAAAGACTGTATGGAAAATCGCCTTATGCACATGTGACTATATCACCATTCATCTACTCTTTCTTCGTTTTAACTAGGAGTATATCTCCTTGGTAAGTTACGTTTAACCATGTACAAGAATTAAACATGGAGAAACTAAAACGATGTGGTGCACGGCAGTTTTGTGTTTTTGGCGAGCAATGAGTTGTTGATAAAAAGTTATTAATAATATAGTGGAGTTGAGAGGCAGTAAGAAGGTGCAGATGAATGATTGAATTCTTGTGACTGTTAGAAGCGTTAAGTATTCACGTAGTTGTTACTGATAGGACATACAAAATGAAGTTGCCGTTTCACATAATACTCACTGCCTTTCTTGCTCTTCTGGCTGCTGCTGAAGAGATGACAGGATCATCATCACCGGTACAAGCAGATTTAATAAATACACCACAAGCATCAAGACATACGAATAACTGGGCCGTATTAGTATCTACGTCACGGTTTTGGTTTAATTATAGGCATATGGCTAATGTGCTGAGTTTATACAGAACTGTCAAGAGACTTGGGATACCCGATTCCCAGATTATTATGATGTTAGCAGATGATATTGCATGTAATCCAAGAAACGCATTTCCAGGATTTATTTTTAACAACGCCAATAGACAATTAGAACTTTACGGTGATAACGTTGAAGTCGATTATCGTGGGTATGAAGTGACAGTAGAAAATTTTATTAGACTGTTGACGGATAGATGGTCAGAAGATCAGCCTAGATCTAAGAGACTAATGACAGATGAACACTCTAACATTTTTATTTATATGACGGGCCATGGAGGTGATGGGTTTTTAAAATTTCAAGATGCAGAAGAAATTGGATCGTACGATATTGCAGATGCATTTGAACAAATGGCTGAGAAAAAAAGATATAATGAAATTTTATTTATGATTGATACATGTCAAGCTAACACCATGTACTCACAGTTTTACTCGCCTAATGTATTAGGTGTTGGGTCTAGTGAAATTGACGAGAGTTCGTACTCCCACCATTCAGATGTAGAGATTGGTGTTGCTGTTATTGACAGATTTACCTATTATACTTTGGAATTTTTAGAAGAAATAGAAAAAGATTCCAATGCCACATTACAAGACTTATTTGACTCATATACATTTGAAAAGATCCATTCGAACGCTGGTGTAAGGACAGATTTATTTCAAAGAAATTTATCGGAGGTTTTAATCACTGATTTTTTTGGTAATGTGCAAAACGTTATTGTGGATGACGTTGAAGATGATTTGTTATACATAGCCAACCACAATGAAGATGGCATTCAAAAAATAATTGAGGAGAACTTGAATGTAAATAATAGCTCTTCTTTAGATACGTCAGGTGAGGAACAGAGCAGTCATTCCTCTAAATCAAAGATTGTATATAAAAACTTCAAGCCTATAAACTTGCAAGAATCACAAGGACTAGCTTTGAATACCGAGTTGACAAGCCAGGCTGTTGCCATTGTTGGCGTGTTAAGTGCCGTATTACTATTAGTGATAAAAATTGGGTCAATATAGCCTTGTTATCACATTTATTTTAGTAGAAAAGTTTCAAATATAATAGCATATGTAGACAAAACGATCTCAATACCGATTACATCAGCGAGTAAAACCTCAATAAAAAAAAATTAAAAAAATTAAGTATGAGCAGCAGGTCAAAAAAATCTTTCTTTAGTGATTTAACAAGAAAGATCTGATTGTGAATTTAAAAGTTTACAAGTTCGCAAAGCAAGCGTACAGTCACATATAACAAGAGTGGCCAATAGAATGGAGAACTCGGAAGCTATACTTAAACTCATAGGTTCCCTCTCATCGTCCATAAGCGATATCGAGACTGAGCTCGAATCATCTGATAACCTGATAACTAGGTCATTAAATGAGATACTAGAAGAAGTGAATAACAGTTTTCCTTCAGACACTGTCCCTCTAGAGAAGGCCAAGATATACAACGTGTATGCGTATGTGATATCTTCGTTGTATTTCATTTATTTAAAGTCCACTGGTTTGAAGAAAATAGACGATCATCCTTTAAAGCAAGAACTGGACAGAGTAAAGTCTTATATTAAGAGGACAGCCAATATTGAAGCTGGCAAAGAAGAGACAGACCAGAAGCACAAAGTTGATACTGCAGCCATACAGAGGATGATCAAGCATCAGATAGGCGGTTTTAGTAGTCCGGCTGTGAGTAATGTTCATTTTCAAGGAAAGCTCACGACATTTGATGACGTGAAGGCCAATCAAGAAGGAGCTTCACAGCGAAACGGCAATATATCGGTGGATGATGCAAAGAATGCTAGAAAGGAGATGAGTAAGGCCAAGAAGAACCATAGCAATAATAGTAACACTAATGGAAAGAAGAAGTTTACCAAAGGCAGTAACAACAAGCCGAAATCTCAGAATGGGAAGAGCAAAGTGTACAAGAAATAACGCTTCACACAGACGTGATTCAACACACTTACATATACACATAAAAGAGAATATAGAATACATATCACCCACTGTAAAATAGAAAGGATCAACCGCTACTGTTTATTATATAGCCCAGGATAAACCATATATAAGAGAGAAGGTACACATAAACAACCACAACATTTCCACCATGTAGCACGCGCTAGTAACCCTCCCCAACAGAGCTTCCCGAATAAGGAAATTGAAGCCTAGAGAGGCACGATAAGAGAAGAGCAGAGAGCATCAGAGATAATGTTGATTTGATGTGTTTGGGTAAGTTTGGCATGTAAACGATCACAAAGACTGCTTTATTGATTAGTATACCCTTTGTTGAACTTACTTGTAAACACAAAGGCATACCGATAAGTACAGATTACCCATCGGGACCACCCTGTTATTGTCTGATATAGTCTCATTCCACAGGTAAGACGCATACTAAACTGCTCTTTGCCTGTCAGCCTTTTAATTAATTGCTCTTTTTTTATTGTTTTATTGTTTGGGCCAAACGGAGGTTTCACAGAGCTTTTATTAGTTGATACTCAAGAGTGTATTTTAAAATTTTGATTTCAAGTTACGATAAGATTCCTGCTTCTGTGCCATATACGTAGATTGCGTCTACTTTGTTATATTTTTGATCAGACGTGTCTCAACATAATAAAGACGAACTAATATTATAACATTGAATTTTCGCTCTATTAGCCCACCATTTGTTTTGATTACAACACATTATATACTGCAAGATGTTTTCATACGCCAGGGACTTAGTGAAGAGACATAAGAAAAAAGTTTTGGTGACTACTGGTATAGTTGCCGGTTCATATTTCTTATCTAGTTATGTCACACGCAAAATTGAAGAGTTTCAAAAAAAGCTAAAAGAAGAGAATTTCGCCAAAGAACAAATCAAAAGACGATTTAAACAGACTCAAAGTGATTGTTACATGACTTTTTTATCACTTCTTCCTGTTTTAACTGAGCCTATTTACGATGAATTGAATGTCGAAGAAATCACAAAGCAGTTACAAGCAAAGAGATCCGAGAGACAAAAGAGTGTTTCAGAATCTGCTGCTCCAAATCCAGCTATGTCAACAGTGTTGAGTGACGATTTCTCAACTGTACAGCAAAACGAACAACAACAGCAACAAGTGTTAAACTCACCTATTAATTCCAAATCTAAGACTCAATTATGGATTGAATTAAAAATACAATCTATTACTAGATTATTGACCTTGCTGTATTGCGAGTCATTATTAATTGTGTTTTTACATTTACAGCTAAATATATTGTCAAGAAAATCATACTTAGAGACTGCTATCAAATTAGCTTCCAAAAATAATGGTATTCAAATGATCGATAATAGCCACCAACGTACGACTATTGCGGGTAGTCTTACTAGTGAGGATTCCGATGCTGATGATGAAGATAATGTTGCAGAGCAAGCGTTTTTATCATTTAGTTGGTGGTTGTTAAACAGAGGTTGGGTAGAGATCAAAAAGCGAATTGAAAGCAGTGTTGAAGATGTTTTTGGAGAAATCAATCCAAGACAGGAGATCAGCATTGATGAATTTGGAGGACTAGTGAGTCAAGTACAAAGAATAATCGACTCCGATTTATCAAAGCCTGTGGCCTCAAATCCAGCCTTTTCAACTTTAGATGCCTCGAACTTTAGTATAATCAACAATAATAATACTAACAATAATGATATCGCACAGTCTTTAAATGGTTCTTCGTCATCGTCAACTTTGATAAATACTTTATTGCCTCCCAAAGAAATGGAATTTTATCTTTTACAGCAAACAAACGATATGGATTTTTTAACTAAATTTAACAACGAGTTATCTAACACAGAAAGATTGGATAAATTGCTAACTGAGCTGGGAGATTATTTGAATAATGAACAAATTGGATCCATTGTGAGCTTATTAGTGACGGTTGGTTTGTCTAAAGTTTTTGATAATATAGTTATATCATTAGTTGAAAAAGGATCTCCAACCAAGCCACCACAACAGCAAGATGAAAAAATCACCGAGCTTCCAACTCCACCAAAAACAAAACTTGCTGCACTACTGGCATTGGTGACCAAACAATCTAATCAATTAGTAAACAACTCTTTGGATAACGAGATCTTGTACATGTTAAACAACATGCCTGAATTGGATGACTTGAGTGCCAGCGTGTACTCCAACTTTGACGCGTGAACATATAGAGCCAGTAGTATTGCATACCCCCTAGTCCATACCTACACATACATATACATATACATATACTATCTCTATTTATTTATCTATTTAATCAAATAATATTATCTCTATTTGTTGAAGTGGATTGTTGTGATTGTACTAAATATGCTCCGGATAAATGTAAGTACCGGTGTTTTAGCTGCTTAGGTTGGTAATCTCACGCCCTTCTCAATTGTTACTTACATTGCCGTGCTTTTTCATATACACAATAGCCAGGCAAGAGCGGTGGCAGGCAGACAAGAAAAGATCAAAATATGTTACAAACTTATGTGACTTTCCTGTTAATATAACCTTACACTTTCTTTTCATCTCCATCACAACAGGGCATACACAGAGACATATCCTATCAAGCAGTACACAATACCACAATGGCCGCTGAAAAATCTATTGTTATTATTACATCAGACGGTGAGAAGTTTACCGTGGAGAGAAAAGTGGCTGAGAAGTCTTTACTTATAAAAAACTTGCTCAAGAATTTATCCAATGGAGATGATGATGATGATGAAGATGAAGAAGAAGATGATGAGCCAATCGAGATCCCAACTCCAAATGTCAGAGCCGCTGTTATGAAGAACGTCATTGACTGGTGTGAACATTACAAAGGCGTTAACTTCCCCGATGAAGATCAAGATGATGATTCTAAGAAGTCTGCCCCAATAGACACATGGGATAAAAACTTCCTTAATGTTGATCAGGAAATGTTATACGAAATTGTTTTAGCTGCTAATTATCTTAATATCAAACCATTATTAAATTCTGGTTGTAAAGTTATTGCTGAAATGATCAGAGGTAAGTCTCCAGAAGAAATTAGACAAACTTTCAACATCGTCAACGATTTCACACCCGAAGAAGAAGTTGTCATCAAGAGAGAAAATGAATGGGCTGAAGACCGTTGATATATCCATTTTTGCTTCTGCTTGACCTTGTTTATAGAGTCTTGAACTCTTGTTTTCTTCTGCACTTCAATCCTTAATGATTCATTTTTTTGTTACCTTATGCTTATAAATTTTTTAGGTTTGACTTATTATGTAACCATCTATACTCTGTTTATACTTCAGTCAATTGAAGCACCACATTGTATTTCCGAATATACTTTTTAATCAAAGATTTTACATTGTTTTCTCAAGTATAAGTACTACGTATATCCATAAGTAAAACTTAGAATCCTCATAGACGCGCGCCGTCCCAGCAATCGCTATCAGCAAGCTTCCTTTGCAGATTTGAACATGGAATACAAATCTCCTGTTTAAATAAAGCAGGAAACCGTCTAATAGCAGCTACAACACACTAAGACTTCACTCAAATAAGAAGGAACAGTGAGTTTAGGGCAAATTGAGCTAATTCCTGACTTGTTTGCTTTCAATTGGTTGCTAGACTGTCTAGATTTTGCATACAGGCTTTTTTCATTACCATTTCTTTGTGTTTTGATTAAACTTCTAAACTGGTTGATTTTATCTAAGGCAGGATCATCTGTCATAACATCGGCCTTGAAAAAAGACTATCTGATCGGAACTGACAAATTATAGTAAATAAATCTTCTTCATTGTTTTTTTAAAGCTCATTGGTCACTATCGCACAAATAATTCATTCTTTCGGCATATAATTTATTTTTTATCACTCTTTCGGCATATAATTTATTTTATCTTGTGTGTTTTTTTTACACAATTTTTGCAATACTCATAATATTCTCTCATAATGTCGCCAAAAGATTCACCGCAACATCCGCCAAGTGTGAAAAAGTTCAAGAAGCTATTTGGCAAGCATAAAGGAGATACATCATCTGCGCCGTCCTCAGTGAACTCAAGCTACATTGACGACTCATCAATGATAAGTACAAGCACAACTGCTAGCAATAAGACTAATAAAAGACAGAGGCCTAAATCGCTCATTGTTGATAGTAGCACTAACAACATAGTTCCCAAGTCGTCGAACAATAGCATGAAAAGACACAATAATGAACTAAAGACAGACACAGATAAATCAGTCACGGGATCCAGGACATCATTCAATCTTCCTTCCATATCACCCGTTCGTTCATCAAATTCAAGCAGGCACAGTCGATTTGATGGTGACTTCAACGGAAAATTCAAAAGCTTGCCTAATTCCTTGAAAAATTTGGTGACTGATTCGGATCCAGCGCACGGTATCAAGGGCAAGTATAAAGTTTATAGCGCCCGAGGTGCTGATGAAGACGACGACGAAGAGGAAAATAAGGATGATGATTACGACGAAGATGATAAGTCCACAGTTGATAGCAAGTCAAATAAGTTAAGCAGTGGTGACAGTAATGGAAAGCCACATACTTCTAACGGTGGTGCTACGAATGATCATGACGAAAAACGTGGGTTTTTATCTACGATTATAAACACTTTGCATTTTAAATCACAGACTGATCTAACGCAAGAGACAAACGAAAACGAAAACAATGATCTAGAAGAATTCCCTCTTGAGCCGATTGAATCAAACCAGACAGGAAAAGTAAGGATATTGCACGATGATTTGAAGGTACCAGATGAACAGAAAAATAGGGCTACTTCACCTCTCGGTGGTGTAAGTTTCAGTCCAGTGAGGGAATCATCATTGAATACTTTTGGAAAAGGTAGCTTATCTTTGGATTTATTTCCTAACGAACGCGAGCCCAATATGATAACACCAACGATTGAGGCTGTATCGAACAATGATGCCAATAACGATATTAATGCTAATGTAGAGAAAGGCATCGATAATTCTAGCGACGCCGTTTCAAACTCTCTTCCTGAAAACAACCCACAATTGTCACCACAACAAGTGGCGAGACTAAGAAGTCTGACTGGCGATCTTATAGATGAGAGCCTATTGAAAACTCTGAACATCACGCCTACAACTGTGGGAAAGACAGGAACAACAATCAACGGAATCAATACTCATAGCTCTTTACTTCGGGATAAAAGTGAGAATGACTTATCTAAAAGGCTTATATCTTCACCTAGTTACTCAAATACGACGTCATTACGCAATTCCGTAGGCGTCGACAACGAGAATTTGAAGTACATGGATAACAACGGCAATAACCATAACAACAATGCCAATAATAGTAATAATTATAATAACAATACTAATACCAACAACGTTAATGTTCTTCAAGTCACAAATGACACTAGCACCGGAGGTGGAGATGGGGTAGATATTGGTACAGCGGCTAGGAGAAAGAGAAAGAACACCGCAGATAAAATTAATAACGGACTTTCACGCATTTTCAGTCATGAAACTGCATCAATTGAAGAATCCCCGTATGAGAATGAAGACTCCAATGCAGCTAGTTTAAACACCGCTGCTATAGAAGCTAAAAGGTCAGAGAGAACGTTAGAGCTATGCAAAAAGTTAGGTACCAAACCGCTAAGTGATAAACAATATGAATTATTTCACCAGTGCTTCCCATCTATGCCCGCAGAAGAGGTAGTAATTGATGTCTATGTTTGCGCATTTAGAAAAAAAGAGTTGCTTATTCAGGGAAAGTTATTTTTGACTGATAAAAATATTGGATTTTATTCTAACATTGTTGGCCTGGTGACTTCTTTTGTGATCCCATTTAATAAAGTTTTAGATATAGTGAAGAAAAAGACAATAATTTTCAAAAACTCAATTGAGTTTCAGACATTGCATAACAAATATTTCTTTGCATCATTTATGGCTAGAGATTCAGCTTACGATACAATTTGTAAAGTCTGGTCAATGATGGGTAATTCAACGTTCTCCGAGACAGTGAAGATGGCGCAAGACGAAGATGAAGTGGACGATCCTACTTCTGACTCTGACTTAGATGACGATTACGATCCAGGCAAGCCCATGAAACGATCAACCAGTGTTTTGTCAAATAACAAACAACGTGAGATAGCAGATGAAGGTGGTGCAATGTCCTATCGTCAGGATAATGCAAGCGCTAGCGAAGGTTTGAATGTCGATAGTGAATCCGATGAAGGCAATGAGTCGGATGCCACTCATGATACCACAATCTCGGATGAAGAGCATATGATTAAAGAAAATGGTGGTGACAGCGGACATGGAGATGTTTCTCCAGCCCCTGGAGCTACTGAAACATCTCTATTTGGAGATCTACCCCTAATTGGACCTTTACATCATGCACCAACTAGTAATGGCTACGAGCCTGAGAGTAATGACACGAAGATCATAGATGAGATAATTCCTGCTCCCTTGGGTGTGGTTTACAATCTTTTATTTGGTGATGATGTGAGCTTTGTCAAGAGTTTGTTGTCTGCTCAAAAGAATTTCAATATTTCAGAAGTACCTGCGTTGGATAATGACAAAAAGAGAACGTATTCATATACCAAGCCTTTAAGTGGCCCTATTGGGCCCAAACAGACTAGATGTAACATCACGGAAGAAGTGACCAAGTTTGATTTAGAGAAGTGCGTGGCTGCATTACAGACATCAGAGACTCCCGACGTGCCTAAAGGTAATTTATTCAAGGTTTTGACCAAAACGTTTTTGAGCTGGGGCCCAAATAACACTACACGGTTATATGTGGCTACGTGTGTCGTGTGGTCTGGATCGTCGTTTATTAAAGGTGCAGTTGAAAAAGGTACCATTTCAGGACAAAAGGAATCCATTGGGATTTTAGTTTCTGAGTTGAAAAAGAAAATAGCTACTTCAGGAGGCAAGATGGATATTAAGAAATCCAGCGGTAGTAAGAGATCGAAGTCTAAGTCTGCCAAAAAGAAAAAGGGAAGGAAGAATAGCAATGACTTGGACGAGGAGCTTAATGGTGGCTCCAACTCTCCAGTTCAAAATGACCTGAACAAAAATAATGATGGCTTTAGTCAACTTAAGCAAATGATCGAAAGTGTTGGCGAAATGATTAACGATGTTATCCCGGGCCCATTAACGATTCAGAACATGGTATTTATTATATTGTTCATATGGTTTATCAAGGAGAAAGTGTTTGGCGGTAGCCATAATAATGCAACTATGGTGTATGGTAACGGCAGCGGTAATAAGGATAGGCTGTATTTGTACAACAGCCAGATATTCAAGAGCGGGCAATTATTGGATACTAGTGAATACGATGTTTGGCAATGGATTGATGACCGTACTCATCAAGTTGGCGAGAAGGCAAGTCAGTCTGTTGGTGGTGACGACACTGACCTAGACCAAAGAACTCAGTTTTCGGACAATTACTCTATAGGTGGTAAATTGAAAAATCAACAAATAGTTGAGATGATTAAGTTGTTGGAAGAGAGAAAGAGAGCGTTGGAGAGCAGGCTTGACTATGATTAAGTACTTATGTAAAATGCGACATACAGTTTAATTGAGTTTAATCAAGAGCTTCACTAACATAAAACATAAGGCAGTTGTAGTAAGTAAGTGCACTTGAGAAAGTAATTGAATATATTCACGTAAATATGACGTCACAAGCAGGACGCTCGGTGACGAATCTCCGAGGCTGCTGTTTTCTGTGCTTCCTTTAGTGGAGTGATGGTTCTTTTTATAAGCAAAGCTACATGAAAGGGAAAAGGGTACATACCCACAGGCCAGTTTTATCAACCATACGAAGTACAACTTATGCGTGGTGGGTAGAGCCACATGCCTTATGTATACTTATGTAGCCCACATAATTTCAAGGGGGTTTAAAGTTGACGCTCAGCGGTGAGTGACCCTTGAGGAATAGGCGAGAGTCTAATGTAGGAGAAGAGGAATGAGAAACCTAGTGTTAATAAACAAGTCTTTTTTTGTTTACTGAGCAACAACACAAGTGTGACAATATGACAATACTTTATACAGGAATGCTGTGTTTAACTACCTTCGTATATGTAACACATATTATTTGTATATATACATGTTCTTCATGATCGACTGCTAGTATCCCAAAGAAGATCAGTGCTGACACCTAAGCAAATCTAAAAATAACCGAGTGACATAGCATACCTGGCATCCCGACATCCCGACTAAAAGCCGCTTTCTTGGTCTTGGTGGCGATGACATATTCTCTTTATCTCTTCTTTGTTCTTTCTATTGATTCTTCTTATTTCCTTCCCTTCTTTTGCTTCTATTGATTACAGTTCTGCTTCAACATATACTTGTATACTTGTGTAGCTGATACCTATAACTTCATACGCGCAAACCACATTCCAGCATTCATAAGTGTGAGCTTGAGTAACAGAATATATCTTTCCTCTTCATCCAACAAGTGCATTTTCCTTTTGATTTAGACCATCTCCAATTTTTTTCTATTAGTAGGCAATAGCATACAGCATTAGCGTTTTCGCATATTCGATCAGCTGTAGTTTCCATCTTGCTTATATCAAGTTCAAAAAAAAACACGAGTAAATCACATATATGTCTGTACATGTCATCTGTATGAACAAATCACAAACCACTATCCCTTCAACTAAAATCGACAATAGTGATTTACTTTCAAATGATACCAGCCCAAATCTAAACATGCAATTAGTTTCTTCCGCAACCAGTTCTTCAGTTTCTGCTGGCCATCCCAATACGATGACAAGTAATAGTGATGGTAATAATAATGCCATGGACATCACAAGCACCATTGCAGAAACTGTGAAGAAACACCCTATTGCAATCACAACAACAACCACTCATGCAACAAATAACGAATCATCTGGGGTTTTTGAACCACAGAGCCCAACGCAAACAAGGAAGGAGAAACTGGAGTACTTACAAAGTGAGTGCAACAGATTAATAGAAGAGTTAGATTTACCTGAGAACTCACATATTGAATCTGAACTTATAGTTAAAAGACATATTCAACAACTAAAACATTATAATGAGTTGAAGGATGTTGCTCTAAGTCTTGTAAGTCTAATTGCCGATCAAAAACATGTTAGGATTAAAGATATTTTAGATGAAATGGACATCTCTCCTGATGACAGCTAGTTATTCAATTTTTATCTTAGTTTTTGCTTTTCTTTATCTTGTCTTATTTCATTGCTTGTTTTTGTTTTTTTCTTCAATTTTCAGGATTTCTTATTAATTATTTTTCAACTAATTACTTACTAGTTTACACATTGGGAAGCGTTTCATTCGTTTATTTGTTTTGCTCTTTGTACCTAATTATCCCATTTTATCTGGACTTCTCAAAAGAATCTCTGCTTTTTCAATTAATTACCTATAATTACTAAATATTGCATTATGCCATATCATTATGAATTACTATCATTACTCGTTCACTTAACAAACTACATAGGTGACCTCAGGATACTCTATATAATCGTATATTCAACAATATATCTAAAGTTTTTTATTATGTTTAACGTCTTTATTGAAACATTTTGTAGAAACCATCCAATAACATCTTTGCACCATTGTTGCTTATTCTCTTTTTTTCCTTTCTTTTTGAAATGAAATATTTTTTTTTCTTGTATGGTTTACAAGATTTCAAGTTATAAGCCTGTGTTAATCAGTGGACCTCAAAGTACTCAAAGGCCTTTAATTGAGAGAGATTTGTGTTATTTGGTTGCTCGCAAGATGGTTGGTACTAAACCCAATAGAGAAATCCTCTCAGGGGGAAAGAGATATGCCCAAAAAAAAGCCAGAACGAAAAGAGTCGAGGAGGTAACATTTGATAAGGATGCAAGAAAAGAATATTTGACTGGATTTCACAAGAGGAAGTTACAGAGGAAAAAACAAGCGCAAGAGTTTCATGCAGAACAGGAGAAAGTTGCACGTTTAGAAGAGAGGAGACAAATTAGGGAAGAGAGGAAAGAGATGATTCAAAAGCGTCTCGCTGAAATCAATGATGCCAAAAATGGGTTTTTAACTGAAGGTGATCGTTACGACACTGACAGCGAGAGTGAGGATGACAAGAAAGATAATAAGAAAAGCATATCGATAAATAGCGACGTAGAAGAAGAAGATGACGTAGATGACGAGTGGAATGGGTTTAAAGAGTCACCACAAAGTATTAGTAATGGAGAAGAAAAAGAGGAGGAAGAAATAAGTGAAAAAGAAGCAAAGTATAACCAAAAACGTGGTATTTTGAAAGTGAAACAAGTATACGATATAAAAGATTCAGAGGCTCCTGTATCAGGTGAGTCTGTAGTTACGATTGAAAGCATGGATAATCCTAATAATGCTGATTTCTTACAGAATGCAAGCGTTGATCTTCTGACTGTAGCCAAGTCAAATTTTGTAGATTTAAGCAAATCAAAAGAAGTGTTGGATAAGTCTATTGAAAGGGCCAAGAAGTACGCTAGGCTGATTGGTGTTTCTGATGAAGATTTCAAAGCTCCTCCCAAGAAAAAGAAGTTTAGATACCTTAGTAAAACTGAGAGAAAGATGAATAATCTGAAACAGAAGAAAGACCAAATGAAGAGGAGAAAGCGTGAGTAAGTTTCGTTTTGAAATAAAGTAAATAAGTTTAAAAATAACTGCATTCTCTATATATTTTTTTATGGTGCTATATAACTTTTTATATTCTGTATACTAATTATGTTTAGATTAATTATCCATTTGTGAATTTTACGTCTCAAGCAAGGTTTTGTAACTCGACATTGGATACATTTAGCTCGTCATTATGGTTCATTATCTTTACGAACTCAGTCTCAATTTTGATAAACACCCATACCCATCTTCTGAAGATCTCCAAAAGTTCCAAGGTAAAATGACCTATTTCTGAGGAATACAAAGATGATAAGATTGTGAAAATCAGTATCTCTGACTCCATAGAAGTAGATTCACTGGGTGTGAATAACCACCTACAGACCCAGATGTACCTCAAGGCCACATCAATAACAATGGCTAAGTAATAATAAAACTTCACATCAAACAAAAGTACTTTCCTAAGGACGCTCTTAGCCTCATCGTTCTTCAAAAATCTGTAAAACATTTCAAAATTCCAATCCATTTGAATATCCCAAATCAATGAGTATGTTGAATTGATGAATGAGCCAAGGTACCATATTAGTAATCCGGTACTTTGATACTCTTCGCCAAACCTTAATACAATGGTTCCTAGGACTGGTAGTGCTGCAGTTGAATACTTGATAGCATTGAGTAAATGTTGACTGTTTCTTCTGCCTGATTTCGAATACTCAAATAAACATTGTTTAAATCTGATTATTGAAGGATACAATCCAATAATTAAATCTATTGAGTATACTGTCGTATGATCCCTTTTTAGCACTACTGAGTTTGTTGGTAATGTAGGTAGCCCTAATACTAATGCAGAAATATAAACCATGATATCAATCAAAACCCTGTTATATGAAGTAAATGTATCAGCGAGTAAAATATCATTATTTCTTAAATTAATGTCAATTTTTCCGACTAATACACGTTTAATTGTGGATGCTAACCTGATTCTGTCCGGAGAATTAATGGGATAGAGAAGAAACACAAATATTAAAGCGATACCTAGTAAAGGAAAAAAATGTAACAGTGTCCAATTGATATCATTTGTAATGAAGAAATAAAAAATGAAATAATTGACCAAAGTCATTGTACTTGTCCTTATCAGAATGCGTTTGGTTTTAATGATTAACTGCTGGGAATTGACCTCATTCATCATATTTGGAGAGAACTTCAACACCCTTGGGATGTCGATATTATGCTTAAAACAAACCCGAAGATTGATGTACCATAACCAAATACCCAAATTAATTAAAATCAACACACGGTAGGACAAAGGCAGATACTTGTCAAATAAAGAGAGCTCAGACATGGCTTTATTACCACTGTTTGGGTCTAGATCACTTATAACCGAGTTTAACTTTTCACCATTTTCAAGTGTTGGATTTAAATTCGAATTAGTGTCACTGGCTCCCTTAAGAAGGTCGATGGCACCGAGTGCCAAAGCCTGGGCCTGACCACTTCGCTCCCATAGCACTACCATCACACAGGCAACTGGTAGAAGTAAATTCTCTTTACTGAAAGGTGAAGGAGTCCATGAAGCAGAAGTATTCCAGTGTAGTGTTGTTATTGTATACCACCAGTAGTTTAAACTTGGCATGTAGCGTGTCGATGCTGTAGGTACCGCGGCCGTGCAGCATCCGTGCATTTGAGAATGATTTTTATTTCAAGTTGTTTTATTGTCTTTTTGGGAAAGAAGGTTTTGATGGGTTTATGGCAGTCTTGATGATCTGACAAGATAACAGGTCAATTTGAATGCATCAAGTGCAGATATATATACATATATCCATATTGGTCAGTAAGTGCCTGTTTTGTGCATTTTTATTTTTATTCTTTACGGATTTTTCTTTTTTTATGCTCATTACTTTCTAGTTAATACAATGCAAATAAGAAGTTCGAATATTAATTCTATATGCACTGATCTTAAGCTCCAAATATACTCCATAACTAAGTCACAGGTTTACTAGAAGTATATAAGACGACACCTAATGATAGAGTTGCCGAAAGGTTAATTACACAGTTTGTGGCTGGGAAGCATGATTTTTTACCTATGAGTTACATCTAAAACAAGTTTCTGCCTAACGAATGTTTTCAAATGGAAAGGGTTTCATGCTTGACAAAGCATTCTTTTTATCTGAAAGCCAATTCTCTACTGCCTTGAGAAAGTTTGCAAAGAAACAAAGATTTTATTTATCGTGCCGTTAAAGTAGGCAAACACCGTGTAATATGAGGATCATACTATCGAATGCTAGGCTAGTGTATCTTGGCAAAAGGACTATTCAATTCACTTGTGGTTCACTTCAGGTCAAGTTAAGTAGAATGGATGACTTCAGCCAATAAAATAAAAAGTATAATCATTACCTGCCATGACAGCAGGGGATTCATGATTAGCATAGAAATTTGGAAACATCATCAGTCATTTCTCCAACCATTTAACGAACCCAGTGTTTGTTATTTTTTTTATTTTTTTCACCGTGCTATTCCAGCTATTAGTTTTATTATTAGTGTTATATAAGTCTGTGTGTTTTTTATTCAGTTAAGTCGAAAAACCTAGAACGATTGTATTAAAAATATGAAAAATAAATATCTGTTGCAATATAAAATCATACAAGTTAGTAAAAATTAATGGATTTGGGATACACGGGTTTCATGTAATGATATAATACACCAATAATTAATTGATAAATCAAATTAAAAAATAAAGAAAAGAAAACTAGTAAATTTGATCAGAATTTTCAGTGTGTTTGGCTATTGAAATCGATTCGGTCATTATTGCTCCGTTTGGGGCGACATCTTGTCATCATAAAATTACTAGTATATATTACCTCTTTTCATTATCTTTTAACTTAATCCACAATTATTCAATGTATGATATCATCGTATCTGAAACCTTGACTAGACAGGAAGACACACCATGTGTATAGGGGTCAGAAAGACAGTAGTAGATATACCGCCACATAACTTACTCCCATACACACAAAGTGCCATCCCGTTTGTCATCATTTGATATCTAAGACACAAACGTGATGAATAAAAAAGAAGAAGAAGAGGATGTAGTTCAAGTGCAAAAACGAAGGAAGAACACTTTTTATACAAGCAAAAGAAGAAAAATTTTCCTATCCAAGAAATATATAATCGACGCGCCGTCTAAAAACCTGTAGACGCGTCTGTATTTACAATTGAGTTTGCCCTTATCTGGACCACTTATTTATCACTGGCCCACCACTGGTCAGTTTAGTGTCGCAATTACGCATATTTGTAGTCAGGGAAGTGAAGAGAGTGGATATTTAGACGTCTACCCCATAAGGCATGGCGGAGGACGAATTGACGCCGCAAAAAGGTGATCAGAAACAAGATGCGGCTCCATCGAAGGCTCCTCAGTCTTTAAAAACCAACCCCAGATTAAATAATTCAAACTATACTATTCAAAATTTTTTAGACTTAAATAACAAAGAAAAGGCTTTTTGTTCCCCATTAGCAGTGATTTGTCATGTGGATGTCAATGCGTTTTTCGCTCAGGTAGAACAGAACAGGCTTGGTTGCTCTGTAGATGATCCTGTCGTTTGTGTTCAGTGGGCTTCTTTGATTGCTGTTTCTTATGCAGCCAGAAAATACGGCATCTCTAGAATGGATACTCTAGCTAGTGCCAAGGAGAAATGCCCTAATTTGATTATTGGACATACTGCGGTATTCAAGAAAGGTTCTCCTGAATGGTCATATACAGACTATCTCCCGTCCCCTGTAGATCACAAAGTATCTTTAGATCCATATAGAAGAGAGAGCAGAAAAATGATGAAGATTATCAAGTCCTTCTGCGATTTGACTGAAAAAGCCAGCGTAGATGAAAGTTTTTTAGAGTTGGGAAGATTAGTTTATAATCGTGCTTGTGAGTTGTTCCCTGACTTATTGGCAAATTTACATGAAATGCCTAGCTCCGAGACAGGGGAGCTCTTGCCGAGGATCCCAAGTGAGCTACCTGTTGAATTACAATGGGAAGGTTACATTGCTGAAACAGAATCAGAGGTTATCAATAAAGATCAGAGCTATAGTATAGAAGACTGGGATGATATATTCATGCTGATCGGAGCTCAATTGGGTGGTCAATTGAGAAAACTGATATTTGAAGAACTTGGATATTTCACATCTTTGGGTATAGCTAGAGTCAAAACATTAGCTAAGCTTGCATCAGGCTATAAAAAGCCAAACAATCAAACCATCTTAAGAAACTCCGCTATAAGTCAATTCTTAACCAATTTTGATTTCACAGAGTTTTGGACGCTGGGTGGTAAAAATGGTGAGATTATACGACAGAAGCTCAACATACCTCCATTTGATGGACACCAAATGGGTTTGGATCACTTTGACGCTCAGCATGATGATCTCGATGGTGAGTTTGACGAGGAAGCGAACGTTGTGGAGCATTATACACAGGAAGATTCACAGCACGATACTAGTGGCGTCGGTAATGAAAGCACAAAGGTTGATACAATTGGTTATATACGGAAATATTTTACCTTAACTGAGTTGGAGTTGAAGCTTAATGATACCCAGTTGGCTGAAAATTTATACAAGATTGTAAGAGGTGAGCTTTATGCCCCATTAACACAGAGAGTTGATGTCAAATCCATGGGTTCAAATAAGAATTTCAGAGGGAGATCGGTGAATTCTACAAACGATTTGATCCCGTGGCTAAAAGTTTATGCTAGTGATCTTTGTCAACGTATCCAGGAACTTGATGAAGAATCTAATTTTATGCGTCGACCAAAAACAGTTTCCATAAGTGTGAGGAATAATAGGATGAATTCAAAGTCTAAACAGTGCTCTATTCCATTGCTTAGCGATATGGACAGATTAGGAGAAACACTTTACCAGTCTGCTATCAAAGCTTTGAAAGATTTAGAAGCAAATTGGGATAATTCAATAGGGAGGATGTACCCTGCAACAAACGCTGGTTTGAGTGTATCTAAGTTTGAATTGATGGATAATACGAAATCGCTAGATCACTTTTTCAGCAAAGGCCCAAGTAATAGTATAACTTCAGGACCCGCACAAGTTTCAAATGTAGTTTCAAAAAGAAAGATAGACGATGATAAAGAAAGCGTTGCTTCACCGCTTGTTTATGTGTCACAGAAGAAAAACAAACCTAGCCCTAAGTTACAAAAGTCCACGACTCCAGATATCATATCTGGATTACACCAGATGAAAAGCAAACGAAAATCATTGGGTGCATCATCTAGTAGCGACAGTAACGATACAGTAATAGTTGATCTGGATGAGTCTGAGATCGAAGCAGAACCGAATGGACAATCTTCAGGCTATGAATGCGACATTTGCCACAAACACATCACTGATTTGTCTAAGGAAGAACACTCGGACTGGCATTTGGCAAAGCAGATGGCAAGGGAGCTTAATGGTGGTACTAAAACTGCACACTACGTCTCCGAAAACTCACATACAATCGGAAACGGTAAAGTCAAAGTCCAAAAAGATATCGCTACGAAGCCCAAACGCAAGTCTAAGAAAGCTGTTGCAAACAAATACCAGTCCAAGCTCCCTTTCTAAAACTTCACGGCACTCTGTTTATAGTTATACATACTAGTAATAATAAAACGTCTTTTTTGGGAACAGGCTATTGTAGTAATACACAAAGAAGAAAGACATCTCTACCAAAGTTTGTCTACTCATGTTATCGACGCGCCGCCGCTCTTTTTTGGCAAGCAGATAGGCTAGCTGTGAGTGTAATTGATATTTGCTATCTTATCAACGTTACTCTTCAGACGGTGAGAGTATTATATACATAATATGTTAGCCATTTTGTAATACTGCGGTTGGCCACTTGACGCATGAGCGCAGACAATTCGAATAGAGACCCCTTGTCGGGAAAGTATTCCAGATTTTTGGAGTTTGCTAACGCACCAGCTATTGTGAGGGCTCATCAGAAGGATTCATATTTTGAAAGCTCTTTGAAGAATGATTTACAGGAGGTTTTGAAAGTATTCAAAGGTCAGAGGTTTATCAATACATACCCTGAAGAGATAAGTGCACTTGCAAGTACACTTTATCTTGCGCTTACTACATTACCTGGAACTAAAACACTTGGCGAAGAATACACAGATTTAATTTACGTGGAGAGAAGTGGTAGGCGGCTACCCAGACTGCTATCAAGACTAGGATTTGTAGTATCTTATGCCTTGGTGCCCTACATTCTACGAGTTGTAGTTAAAAACTTACAGTTCAATCAAAAGCAAAAGGAAGAGCAGGCTCAAATTGAAGAAGAAACTCGCTTGCGGAAGAAAAAGAAAGCTAAACGTCTGAAGAGAACACAAACTGCCATATCTAGATTATCCGAGGTTTGGGCAAATGTACTCTACTACTTATCTAAAGTATCTTATGTCAATATGCTTGATTTAATAAACTTGCATCTTGCGATTTTTTATTTCAGTGGAAAATACTATCAGTTATCAAAGAGAATTTTTGGCCTACGCTATGTTTTTGGACATCAAGTTAAATCCAACCAACCTAAAGGTAATTATGAGCTACTAGGTGGTTTGATCTTTATACAGATACTACTGAAAAATTCCGCAAAAATATTCAAGTTCATTGAGGAAAAAAGAGGTACAAGTGGCTCAGGCGCTCAATCAGAAGATTTAGAATCTGGTTTGAATCCTGATAAGATTTTTGGTATTCCCCCTGTAGAAGAAGATTCAAGCGATGTACAAAATAAAAATTTAAAACCACTATCAAAATCTAAGTTAAAATCAAAATTACCCGAGCTAGTCGTCAACAGTAAGATAGATCTATCCGATCCTGCCCAATTACCTTATATCCCTGAGAATTCACGTAAATGCATGTTGTGTTTGTCGTATATGGTAAATCCATCATGTGCTGCATGCGGGCATGTCTTTTGTTGGAGCTGTATTGTGGACTGGTGTAGAGAACGACCAGAATGTCCACTATGCAGACAATCTGTTTTGGAACAGAACTTGTTGCCTTTAAGATAACTGTAATTCGTTCTGTAAGTATTTGTATATTTATTTATGTCTGTTTATTGTTTATTTAATTAATTGATTCAATTTGATGCAATAAAAATAGTTGGTATTTATCTACATACCAATATGAAAAAGTAATTGCTTTCCCTTCTTCTTTTTACCACCTTTACTACCACCATTACTAGCTGAGGTAGTTTCGACCATTGGTAAGCTATCGCCTATGTTTCCCAGACTTGGAAATGAAGAGCTGGATGACCCAGCACTGGAATTAGCTGATCCCCACTGACCTTTAGAAGTGACAATTGGATTCACTCTAGGTATTTTTTTGGCTTTTGTTGGTGAGGATGGTAATGTCGGGAAAGCTGGGTTATGATTAATAGTTTCAGATGCTGGTTTCGAAGTTTCGTTCTTTTCCTTCTTAGTGACATTATCTAAGTATTTGGGTAAAACAACTTTGGAATAATCGGAGGAATTTTTCACCGGCGTTGCTGATGCTGTTGAAGACGTAGATGATACTCCATAAGATCCCAATGAGCTGTAATTCACACTTGACTTAGCCTTCGGTTTAGTGGTGGATTTCAATTGTGAACCAGGAACAATACGTGTAGTCTTTGGTTCACCTGGTAGTGCTGGAAATGAAGATATACGGGGACCTGTAATTGTAGCCGGCTTAGGCTTCGAAGCGGAGCTGGCATAGTTTAGTTGATATGGTGGCGAGGATTGACCCGAACCACCTGACGGTAATGCAGGGAATTTGTTAGACGATGTTAAGCTATTGGAAGATCCGTTGTTACTAGCCCAACCGTTTACTGAATACATCGCAGATTGTGACATACCAGGCAAGGATGGAAATCTCTCTTTCATCTCTCGTTTGGTTATCTCTGAGTTTGTTATCGCTAGTAAATCTTTTTGTTTCTTAGATCCTGGAGCACAAATTTCAGCCAGTTCATACAATAATACCATTATGTCTGCGTGATCATCCTTGAAAATATTTTCATATTCCTTTTTGGTAGACTCTGCATCAAGATCACCGTTTTGATATGCAATGTTCACGGCTTGAAATTTGTTGAACTCAGGTTGTGAATAATTTAAGTAATGTCTTGCTCTTTCTTCTAATCTCATTTTTTTAACAGCAAGTGAATCTTCTTCGTGGTGTTGGTTACCAGAAGTATCATTATGGTTATTTAAAGATTGTGATGAAGATGGTGTGTGGAAAGTAGAAAGCTGGCCTCCAAAGCTATGGGTCATAAGAGCTTTACTACCTCCAAACAACTCGCTGTGTTCTTGTATCATATGCGCCTGCAAGTCTAAGTCTTCTCTAAATACAACAAATTTCTGATCTAGACATCTTTGTACATTACAAACATAATGCTCATTTCTGAAATGGTTGAATAACTGGTCGTAATCTTTAAAATATCTTGGATTACGTGAATCTATCTGATCACAAACATGACATTTCTCATGTCTTTCACGCATATGGACAAACAATTCGTCATCTGAATAAAATCTCTTTCTGGTACAATATTTGCAGATTGGGTGTCCTTTAAAACCACTCTCATCCCCCTTAGTTTCATGTATTTGCAATTGTCGACTTGTATATAATTTGAGTTCTGAAATGAATGCCTTTTTAAATTGAGAACATAAAGTACAATATTGTTTATCATGAAGTTTCTTGCAATGCTCATTCAGTTCTTTGAAACTTGAAAATTTCTCTTCTTTACAACTTCTCACTGGACATATGTACTTTAATAACTTCAAAGTTGTTTCTTTTGAATTTTGCGAAGTAAAATCTATACCGTATTTTTCATCACTAATAACTTTCTCAACGTCAGATACTTCAAAATAATCTTCTCTTTCTATATTCTCTGTAAATATAAGTCTTTCACATTCTGTACGACAAATCAAACATTGTTTTTTGTTGTATAATGAGCGTTGTCTGAAAGCACATTTGTGACAAACCTTATGGTTACATGGGGATAAAGAAGCTATTGTAATAGGATTGGCACAGACAATACACAGATTATCATCGTCTTCGTCAGAGTTCACATCGACCTTCTCATTACGTTTCCATTCAACGTTATCTCTGGAGCTTGACTGGCCCCTCGATGATTGTTGTTGCTGCTGCTGCTGCTGCTGCTGCTGCTGCTGGGATCTAGGATTGGTTTTATACCCAGCTGGTCTATTTTGACCATTATTCATCTTTTTAGATCCTTTACCGTTTATTTTAACGTCTGCAGGAGAGGTGGGATCGGGCATTTGAAAACAGTGGATGCGCTAATCTTCTATAGAGAGTCTTTTAATGCCCAGGAGTAATTATTATACCCTGTGCTGTTCCCTGTGTCAAGGCATCAGAAAATCCACCTTATCCAGTATCAGCCAACGGCCATATATGTGCATGATTTTTCAGTGGTTGTGACTTGCAAAGACCGTCGCTGCAAAGGTAAAATCGACGCATGATTTGTTGCAGATCACAAGGCAGTGTCTAAAGAAGACGATAAGCGTCGATTTATTCGCACAAAGAATCTTCTTTAACATGGTAATATGAGAGACCAAAAGCTAATAACACAGACAGCAGTAGTCATATAGCTCTCAATAGCTCTACATTTCTCTACATTGTTGAATAGAAGGTGCCACGAATGAATATCAGTGCCACATTAAACGTTTTCAAGCTTGCCACTAGGCCAGACTTGTGTCTTCCTCATTTAACAGTACCTACTTTTAATAACTTGCCTGTACCTATTACAATACCGAATTATAATAGCAAGATCAAAGCTGTTGTTTTGGACAAAGATAATTGTTTTGCTAAAGACCATGACGATAAAGTATGGCCCGAATATAAGGAGAAATGGGAACAACTGAGAACCCATTATCCTGGAGATAGCATGATTATTGTAAGTAATTCAGCAGGAACTAATGATGATAGAGAACATAAGCAAGCACAAATACTGGAGGAACGAACCGGAGTTAAGGTTCTTAGGCATACTACCAAAAAACCAGGTTGTCACGGAGAGATAATGAGTTACTTCAAAGAGAAGAAAATCACCGAAGATCCAAGCGAAGTTGTAGTCATTGGTGACAGACTCTTCACAGATATGTTAATGGCTAATATGATGGGCTCTTATGGTATATGGATCAGCAAGGGAGTAGTGGAGTCTAGTAGTTACATCTGTCAGATAGAAAGAAAGGTTTATAGCCAGCTGAAAGATAGTTGGAAACCCCAAAACCCTTGCATGTAAAGGAGTTCTTTTCAGCTTTTTATTTGTATTATCCTATCATCCTTACTGGTGTACCATACATGGAAAACAACTTGTATATAACCCTTATTAATCTCATTTTGTATAATACAATTGATTCAACAACACTGGTGGCTCATAATTGAGCATCAGAAATAGTCTTTTATCAAAAATGTAGTAAGTATTTTGGTATTTTATCCGCGTTGAGAAAAGAAAACAAGTGATTTTGATCCATACAAGATTTAACAAAAACAGCTTCTTTCTTTGTATTTAGTTATTTTAATTGTCTGTCTTGTGTTATGCTTAGGACGCAATAATAATTTGTTTTCTATGGTTTCTAAGGAATTTGTCTCAGCAATTGTCAACAGTCAGCTGGATCCACCAGAAACATATTCAAGGAGGTTAAATATATGCTATGGTTGGAGAAGTTTTTTCTCTATTAGCAAGCTAAAACCAATCATACTCACCTATATTTTCTTGATTATTATTTACGGTGTATCTATCTCTTGTGAAGCTATTTTTGAAGAAGTTCAAAACCGCCCTTATTTGTGTCAAGTTGCATTTACATACAATGTTATTTCTGTAATTATTTACCGTTATTATAGTGTTGCTATAGTTGAACTCATGGTGATTTGGTTACTAACTAGATTTGTTTTGTAGAGTATTCCGCTTCCATTTTATTTTGCAGTTTCCGACTATAAACGGACAAATGAGAATCCCTTATGCAGTATTGCAGACCAGTTAATAACATTAAGAATAATGATTTGTGGCTCTATTATTCAAAGTGTTGGGGTCATATTGTCGCTGGTTGCATACATACAACTTTTGTGCGTAGACAAGCATTTGATAAAATCGTCAGTTTTGGAGAGTTCTTCCAACACAGCAGAAGTGGTCGATATCACAGGCCTTTTGAGAGCTATGTCACTCATGCGATTGATTGTTGATATTATGATTTTGTAAGTATTGCTCATGGTTTATTTGTAGTCTAAAAAGGTTTGTGTTTACTAATTATACAAATTGTGCTTTTTTTGTTTTGCTAGAGCCATGATTATCCTCAATGTGGTGATAATATGGGACAAATTATACAAATACATTTTGCTGATTGGTGGTGGGTCTAAGATTAACAATCCCAATCTTAAGTCTTCGTATGCGCTTACATCTTTGCCGCACAAAGAGGCCGAGTCTTCTGTCTAATATTTGATTAAATCATTTTAGTAAATTCTAACACATATATTTTGTAAACTAAATAATCGAATAGATAACAAAAATTTTAAACAAAAAAATCAATAGAAAAAGCAAAATAAAATACATTTTGAAATAATATAATAATAAGTAAAATAAAAACAAAAATATGAAGAATTAAAAGTATGCCATCCACAATGTATCTGTACTTGCAAGATTACGTGGATTAACAGCATTAGAAATAAGGTTTAAGACATGTTGAGAAGCAACACCTTGACCATTTGCATCAATGCGTCCAAGTTGGGCAACTCTTTTAATAACAAAATCAACATTAACACGAACAATTTCACGCAAGTATGCGTCTTGTGTAGCAATTTTATGCTGTTGTTGGAACCAAGCAATTACTTCATCTCTGACAAATAAACTAAGGAAATGTTCAATTTCGTATTCAGGATCAGAAAGACATTGAGCAATTACAACAATATGCATTGATAGAATACCCTCCAAACCAGCTTCACCAATAAGTTTTTGAACATTTGGCGTAAGACGGAATGGAACAAGTTCGGGACAGAAAAATAATGGAGCTGCCCTTTGCGTTGAAACGTCAAAGTTAGAATTAGCAAATGCATTGCTATGTGTCTTACCATTAGCAATTTTATATGGCAACATCTCTGAAGTCCAAACTCTACCTGAATGTTGGTTAACATGAATCTTTTGAGGTTGACGACTGTTGATACAAAGCATATAAGTCATGAAAACAAAAGCAGCATATTGAGAAGAAAATTGTTTCCTGAAAAGCCAGAAATCTTCAAACTTTTGATAACGGTTAGCAAAGAAGTCTCTTAATACTGTCGTCGGAACAAATAATGTTTGAATAGCAGCTAAGATTTCAGTCTTGACACTTAGTAAATCAGGTTTTGGTAAACGTGGGTCATAAGCCGCATGTAATTTATTGATCGTATAGGCTAAGGGTTCATCTCTATTTTGGCCCTTTTTAAGACAGTAGTTTTCATAGATTGAAAGCATATTTGTATAGCCATCTTCATCTGACATGATTCTAATATGAGGTGAAAGAGGAACTGCAACAGGTAATGTCAAGTCAATATTACGACGACGCGATTGAACGTTCTTGGTTAGTTGATCATTGAATATCCTGAACAATTGGAAAATACGTTCTTCACGACGACAATGACGAGCAGCGGGATACTGAACTGCAAACGGATGTAAACTACCATCGTGACCACGAATTGTGATACGCTTATAGCAAGCAGTAGATCCTCTAACAACTTCCAAAGTAGGTAAGAATCTCTCAATCTTTATGAAATGACTATTGCTTTCCTTATTCAGCAAATATTGACCTGGAATCTCGATATCTTCAAATTTTTGATGATGGAACTGACTCAAATGAGGACAAACCTTCTCCAAATTAACTTTACCAAAGCTTCTATCCAACTTCTCTTCTAAACAATCACGCCATTTACGCAACTTAGAAATGTAGGTTTCTAAGTTTGGCTTACTTTGTATAATATCAACCTCAAATTCAGATCTAATATGTCTTGGTAAAACAGTATCGGCAAATCTGATTATGTTAGCTTCAGTAGCTGGTGGTAATCTAGCATCTTCTCTTGGATTTGGAAGTCTATTAAAAAATTGGACACCATCGTTGTACAAGGCTACAACCAACCTATAAGCATCCATGTCAGCGTCACATTTAAATCTTTGACTAATTTGATCAACTAAGGATTCTAACGATAAAGCTAATAATGGATAAGCAGTCTTCAGAATTCCCATGATCTCGTCGACATATTGCCATGGTTGAGGTTGAGAACCAGTTGCTCCAGGAGTTCCACCAGCAGCACCTGTGGCACCTGTGGCAGCTGGACTACCAGCCGGTGGAACAGATTGGGAAGCCGGAGAACCAGCTGTTGCAGGAGGACTTCCTGCTGCATTGTTAGGAGTGGTTCCATCAGCACCAGGTGTTCCATTGGTACCAGCAGCGTTAGGTTGAGCAGCTGGTTTTGCTTGACGTTGCAAACCTGCTAAGTCTTCCTTAGCTGTTCTTAATTGGAAATGCAAAGCTTGAGGATAAGATTTAGCAATACGGATAAGTACTTGACGAATAAGTCTAGCCTCTTTGTGCGACAATGATGACAACAATTGAGGGATAAATGTAACCCAGTGCCATACAGGCATTTCACCTTGATGAGAATCAAATGCATCAGCTAATGAAGATGTAGAATCGTCCAAACTGATAAGCCATAAGATTCTGCATAACAACCTTCTTGCTTTGTTGTTTTTATAAAGACCTGCAGCTTGTAAATAGCAGCTAATAGCATGAATAGCATAAGAAACATCACCACTATCTTTGAATCTTTGATCATTGAAGAAACCCCACTCTGCCCATGCCTTTGGTAGATTGAGATCTAATTGAACAGCTGTTGCAAAAGCTTGGTTGGCTTCATCTGGTGCATTTAGCTTAGCTAAGAACATACCTTTCAAAGTAATGAACTCAGCCTTTTGTTGAGCCTGGAAGTAAACCAAATTAGTATTACTGATAACATCGAGCCCAGTATTTAATTCATTTGGATTTTGGTAATGACACTTAGCTTGCTCACGTAATTTCAAGAAAGCTTCTTGAATTTCAATATTAGGAAGAGTGTAAATCTTAGTAAGCTGGTTAATACAGACTTCAGACATGTTATGTTTTCTAGCAACATGAGCAAAACGGTTGATAACCCAAGCAATTTCATGATAGCCTCTGAATGCATAAGAGTTATTGGTACTATTAGTTTGCTGTAACGATGGAATCAATGGCATGTATACTTTGTTAATGACATTGAAAGCATGTTGACGCCAAGTGACTAAATCATTCCAGATGTTGATATCATCCCAAACATTTGGTAAACGTTCACGCCAAGCTTGCAAAACTCTTTTCAACTCTTGAGACTTGACATCTAGGTTCTGGGCTGTTGTGGTAGCTAAGCTTCTATAAACCTGACTTGCTTCCATAAACTCAACATACTGTTGGAAAGTATGTAACAATGTAATATGAGAATGTGTTACTCTTGATGGAAGAGAGTGCCATTTACGCAGAGCCAATTGGATACCTTCATCACAATATCTCGTAACATTTTGAATAGTCTCTCTGTTATGCGCATATCCTTGTAAGCATAAGAAAGTCTGATACATTTGTCTTCTTGGAGTAGGAACATCCATGATAGTTTTAACTGATTGTTCCAATGGCTCTCTATCTGAAATCCAATCTGCAACTCTCCAACCACACTCAAGCAGTAAATCAGTAAACCCTTCGTGCTTAGCCAACTCCGTCAAAATATCCCAATGTTGCAATTTTTCAGCACACAAAATCCAATTGTCTTCCCATAATGAATATTCAGATTCACTATAAGGTAAGACACCACTTCTAGCTTTAATCTGAGCAGTTTCGTATAACTCGATTGCCTTATCCCACAACCCAATCTGTTCGTAGGATAAAGCTGCATTTGTTTCAAAGTACTTAGCTCTTCTTCTCCATAAACCATAAAACAAGTCGTCTTCCTGCAAACTGGCGTACATTTCAACTAAAGCATCTCTGTTTGTTTCACGAACTCTTGCGCTTTCTGCCGCTGGATTAGATTCAATTTGTTCCAAAATTCTGACACCTGAGTACCAAGCATTGTAATTCAAACTTAAGTACTTGACTAAATGAGGTGGTAGTTTAAGTTCTTCGCATTTACCAGCAGCCTCAAGCATCGTATAGATGACATTAGGTCTAATATCCTGTTGACGTACGTGATAATCCTTTGATAAAAGCGTAACAAATAAATGGAAAAAGTCAGATTTATCTCTATAATCTATAGCTTCATACGCAACTGGGAATAGTGCCACCCAAGAATTGTGAATAATCTCAGGACTTTGATAAGACAAGTCCAAAAGAGGAGTAATCAGTTCTTTGGCTTTAATAGTCATTTTGGATCTTAAAAACTCAACATGCGCATTAACGAAGTTTTGAACGCCCTCATTAATAGTGACTTCAGCTTCAGATTTGGGGGGCAAAGCCTCTGATACTCTGGTTAGCGATGAAATTCTATATTCATTTGCACCAATTTTAAGTTCATGTTCATCATCAAATGAGCCATACAGAATTTGAACCGCTTGATTCAACCATGGGTAATCTGAAAGGAACTCCCAGTTTTGTTCACGAATAATATAAAATAATCTCTTACTGATATCACTTTCCAAACTCTTATCCAAAATAGACATGAGTTCTTGTCTGATTGAGGTCTCTGACAATTTGGTACCAACTAAAAATGGTTGTTCCATTCTTACTGTAAGTTCAGTAGAAACAAGAGATTCATCTTTGAAAATGTCAACAATAATGCTATAATATGCTTTAGATAATGCTGCATCACCTTTTAGTTCATAGACCATCATCTTAGAAAGAATTCCAGCTTTTTCCTTTGTAGTTGGAAACAGCTCATTGTTCTTGGAAAAAATCCAACCTCTCACAATCTCAACAATCTTCCAGAGTAAGCCTTTATCTACACATCTCTCGATCAACTGAACAAGTAAAGATAAGAAAATTCTTCTTTGATCACCAAGAGCGCTGATTCTCATAGCAGAGAAACTCAAAATTTTGTCTAATAACTTACTAGTCATTTTTGATTCATAATCGTTAGCATTTCCTGGACCATCGACTGGAGGATGGGCACGACTTTGAGACGAGATAGCAATATGATCTTTAACAAGCTTACTCAAGGTTCTCATTAGTAACGGAATTTGAGCATTGAGAGCATCTGGTCTATGGTTAGCCAAAGCCCACGATAATGTGACACCAGCGGCAACTGCTGTGGGACTATTTAAATCATCGTTAACAGTAGCCACTAAGAATGAGACAAAGTTTTTGACTTCTTCTGGTTGTTCTTCTTCGATTTCCGGGCATTTTTCTTCAATAGCTTTCAAGATCAACACCAAAACATTTTGTAGAACCTCTTGAATATCATGATTGTCTGAACGAATACATTTTTCTAATAATTTCTCCAAGTAACTCAAATTCGAGACTATCCAATCAGAAGATTTCCATTCTAAAGCAACACCTAAAACTTCAAGAGCGTTAAGACAGTAGCCTAAGACGTTATTAGCAGTAAAGTCAGCTGTAACTAAGAAACGCTCAAAGAAGGCTAACTTAATCTGAACTTCGGGCCAATACTTTGGCGAGAGTAGAATGTGTAAGATGTGTAAAGCACGTTGTCCCAACTCATGTTCAGAGGCTCTATGTTGGCAAATACAAATGTACCTTATTAAGAAGGTAATACAAGTTTCTCTTTGGCCAAATGGAACAGTATATGGTTCTGCTGTCTTTGTGTCTGATGATTCGGTTTCAGGTGCTTCATCCATTTCAACGTCACCATCGGTATCCATTTTCTGTTTTTCAATACTTTCCTTTTTAGCCCTTGTTTCCCATTTCAAAATCAATTCAACCATATCAATAGCAAGGGTCTGGTTCTCCATAGAGCTGTTATTCAAAATTGTGAGCTTACCCATAGCCGTAATTATATTTGGAATAAAATGATCTCTTGCAACATAAAATAAATCAGAGTGACAAACAATAAACTGGTAAACATTAAGTACTTGAGTGACATTGAACCCATCTTCTGTTAATACTCGGCGTGGCCATTTCAACCAACCCATCGATGAGCCTGTAGGTTTCATACGTGTTTCCATGACAGGAGCAAGAAGATCCAGAGCTTGTCTGACTAAAAATCGAATGTCATTTTGATTCGCTTTTAACAAGGCAACAAGAATTTGGGTCACAAGTTTAGGTGGAGTATCAAAGGCAGCAATGAAATATGCAGTTGAAACGTAAACAGCTTGTTTGGCAATCATATCATCCAAAGTAATTAAATTCCAGTTAAATTTAATGATATCTTTTTTATAATCACTAACTTGTTCAGGGGCAACCTTAACCAACAATGAAGTCAACTGAAGCAACTCTAATCGGTAAACATCAATCGAGCCGGTCTTCTTTGCGGTGTTGGAATCTGAAGTAGTTTTCCAAATATGTTTATTAACCGTCTCCAGCCAGTTTGGAGCCCCTTCGGTTATTTCTGTCAATTGCACCAAATTGCCATTCTTATGAACTTCGAACATGCAAATAGCCATAAACACATGTTTCACTAAGAAAGCCTTTGCTTTGATACTCACTGAATCGTGAGAGCAATGTTCAATCGATTTTTCAAGGTAAGCTTGTTTCAAAGCTACATCCTTTGAACTAACAATTTCTTCAAAAATGTAGTCGTGGATAACAACGTTGACTTGAATATCCTTAGAAAACAAATATTCTATAAACTCAATTGTATCGTTTGGATCATTCAACTGTTTCAGTGCCTTGACAAAAATATTTTCTAATTTAGTAATTGATTGATCTATTTGAAAATGAATTGGAGAAGTTAATGGCGTTGACTTTTTGTGAGCTAAACACTCAGATGAAATATTAAGCAATTTTTTCAACAATGGCATTTGATCTTTAAACCACTCATCATCCTGAGACGCCAAAGCAGCAACTAAATCAATTAAATTGGCAAACTTCACACATTTAGCATCATTATTAGTTTCTTCAGTAAGCATGGTAACAAAACTCTCTTCAAACTTGTTCTTCACTGCATCACGTAACTTTTTGGACTCGGGCAATCCTACAAAGTATGCAAATCTAGTACCATAAACTCTTAATGAAAACTTGCTCTTAAAATAATTGGCTGAATTTTCGTCGAAACGATCAAGAAACTTAGCAATTGATGTTCTGAAAGGCGAAATCTCGTGACGACGTAAGTGTGACTCCAAGTAAAGAAGTGTACTCAAGAGTTCTTCAACAAAAGTAAAAGCTTGAGATGGCAACAAATGAAAAATATTCAATATAGCAACAACAATTTGAATTATTGGATTGTTATCTAATTCTTGTAAAGCAATTTTCTGCAGCGTCTGAGGTTGAGCCCAAGCCATTAAGTGATCAAGTAACTTCCTACCAATTTCAACCTTGAAATATGATATCAACAACTCCAAAAGACGCGATAATGCTTCTAAACCGGAAACAGTAAGTTTCTTGTGGTCTGACAAGTTCATCAACATTGGACGCAGACCATTTTGAAGAAGCTCTTTTGGCAACTTACTGTTTTGAGATAAAACTTGCTTTAAACCAGCATGCGCAGCAGCAATTATTTTTGATGATCTAGCGCATAAAGTCTTAAAGAAAACACTCAATATCTTGATTCTAATCTGTGGATTGTTGTTGGAAAATTCTGGTTTTGTCAAAGCCAAGGATAACAAGCCAATACAAACAACACGAAGCTGAATTAATTGTTCAGATGTTCTATGTTCTGAAACACGGTGGGCACTAATTAGTGACTCATCTTCAGCATCCACTAAAGCTAAAGCTTCTAATAACAATCTGTTTAACTCATCATTGAATTCCAAAAAAGTGTTTTCAAGACCAAGACAGAAAATGATAGCATCAATGTTACCAATTTGCATATGGAAAGGTAATGCTCTCAAAGGTTTACCAAATATCGGAGCTAATAATATACCTTTACTTGGGGAAATCATAACAGCAATCGGAACCTGTGTAACCTCAGATAAAACCTCCAAAGCTTTCTGAGCAGTTGATCTAACTGGAGCATTTGAATTACTCAAATCAAAAACAATTTGGCTAACAACGGCTTGAAACGTCTGTTGAAACACCCACTCTTTGGAAACTTCTTTGTTACACTCTCTCAATAGATATAATACCAAATCTTTGGCAATTGTGCAAACTTCAGATGGAACATCAGGTGGAGTGTCACGCAATACAAAGAACAAAGCTCTCGAAATTTCAAGTTGTCTGGCAGCAAAATAACTAACTGGAATATTTAAGTCATAAACCATAGTCTGCAAACCAAGACAGCCTCCCAATTTTTCAAAGTATGCTTCTTCAAAACAACAGTGAACGAATTTTGCCAACATTCTTCTGATTGGTAAGAACTTGATAGCTGTGTCAACATCACCAAATAAGGTAACGCATGCGGTAAAAATTGTCTTAACTGCAGATACACCTGTCTCACGAACAGCTGAAATATGAGAACTTAGAGCATAAGAGATGGCGTCAAAAATGATCGTTTCTGGCAAAGCTATCTTACCTTCATGATTATTAATAGAAAATTGACGTCTTAGCTTATGGCTTTCAACCATAGTCTTACCAAAATACAATAAAACAAAGTGTTCGCAAATACCTTTCAACAATACTTCAGCCTCCTCTTTGACTTCATCGATCGAAACTGAAAAAAATAATGCTTCTAGAAGCTTAACCAATAACTCTTGCTGTCTATCAAACTTAGCAATATCTTTAATCTCACCGTGAGAAAGTTTGACATCAGTTGAAGCAGCTTCTTCTTGGGCTTTTTCATCTTTAATAAACTCAATGATTCTTTGAACATTATCAGCTAAATCTTCTGGGATATCATCAACATCAATGAACATCTTTAGCACTGCAGTCAAATAGTTAAAAGCGCTTACTCTGTAATGGACTTTATAACGAATATTGGAAAGGAATGTTAACGCAGTAGATATACCAGTCGTCATTGAAATTGGAACTTCACGTGGTACACCTTCAACTTTGAAAATTGCATCAACTTCTTGATTAGTGACATCTTGGAGCAGCAGGTCCTCGTGTAAGCCAATGAAGCTTCTATTTCTACCTCCCAACTTACCTAATATACGCAAAGTTGTATGGGAATGTTGGTGATAGTATGGTAATGGTCTCAAATGCTTCCATAATGCTTTCATAACATCTTCAATGACAGGTTCAATAATGGGATCAAAGTATTCGGCAGTCAAATTGTCTACGCATAATTCCAATGTTCGTAAACCCTGACTGATGAGCTCTTGAGATCCATTCAAAGCATAAACCAAAGGTCTCATCAAATAACTCAAATGAGGAACCAACACACTTAATCTCACTGGAACGGTTAAACACAATTCAACGTAAATATCTCTCTCTTGTGGGCGTCTTGCTGTTTGAATGAGCCTGTTCAAAGATTCCAGTAACACTTGAAGTAAAGGCAATATTTCCTTGTATAATGCTTCAAATCTACCACCGCCAATACTTCTGAATAAAGTTCTTATCAAATAAAAGTAAACTATTGGTTCTTTTGCAGTTGTTGTGTATTCTAGAGAGTTTAAGATCATCTTATTCAAGTGCGGCAGTATAACATTCTCATTTGCAGTTGGAAATAAGTTGACAGACATAAAACATAATTTGAAAAGTCTAATCAAAATGTTTGACTTGATAATATCCATTTCGCCTAATTCGTTCAATTTGGACATAACAAAAATTATCAAAACACCAGAAAAATTAGAAGATGTGATCTCACTAGCTAAAAAGAACTGAGGAATATGTAGCAAAGCTGCATTTTTCAACATAGCATCAAACATATACGACAATTCAGATTGCAAAATTTCATTAAAGGCAGCAGGCTCTACGTAAATGAACATAGCAGCAAATATTTCCATTAAATCTTTCTCTTCCTTTGACGAAGTTATTGGCAAATTAGGACCACTAATGTCAAATGATTGTCTCAAAGCTGAACTAATGACAGCCGGTTTAGAGCTTTGAAAAAATTTAAGGCCGGCTATGCATTCTCTAAACAAACTCTTCAAAATATTCAACTCCTCAATGGATGCAATTCTAGCAAACTCATTCCATACCTGAGGAGTATACTCTTTAGGTTGAGTTAAGTTAGATGTTTTGAAACCGTAGAATATGGATTTCAAAAAAGTCATCAAAGTTCTAAAAAGATAACGAGCAGTATCTAATGGATCTTGAGATGAGCCTTGGCTAATAGTGATAGGTAAATCCTTTTGAAAATCATATGATTTATAGTCGTCTTCCTGAGGATCAGACTGAGTTTGATCATTTTCGGTTGCTTTTTGTTCTTTTTTATCTTCACCTTTAGTTTCGTCTTCTGCTGTGTCCATCTTATCTTGATTCTCTTCATTCACATCTTCTATTTTACTAGCTTCTTCTGGTGATTCATGTTTCACGCTATCTTTGGCTAAAGCGTCATCGTATTCTTTTTGCCATGTGGCTCTTTTCTCCTTATTCTCTTTTTTCTTCTGTATGAACTCTTCATGTTGGCGAATTATAATATTATATTGACGGTTGAGAGAATTGAACCTTTTGCTGAAAGCATCTATCATAATCAAAAAAAGTTGTCTTGCTTCTACTTTGTTTTCCATCTTTGTGATTCTATCTACTAAATTGAGTAAAAGTTTAGCGCTCATAATATGCACAGTTTGCGCAAGGCTATTATCTTGAAGATGTTGACAATAAATTTCAACACTTTTCCAAATCTGTTTAGGAGTTAATTCAGAGTTCACATGGACAAAATCAGCGACTATTGAGTACGCAAGTGGCCTCAAAGTTTCATGTGCCGTTAAACCTTCTCCTATTATGACGCGATCATCAAATAATAAATCAATGCTTGGTAGAAACAAAGCGCTGGACTCTGTTGATAAAACATGTTTTGTGGCGTGCAATAATTCTCTTCTTGCTGCGAATAATTCACTTGGACAATCTTGTAATAATCTAATGATTAATCCTGGTATTTCCTTTTGATATGGTTCCAAAGAAGCAAATGCAGTTTTACGAATGAAAACATAGGCTAGAAATGATGCTGCTTTAACTTGACCTAATACAAACTCGCCATATAATGCTCTGTTGGTAATTTCCGGTGATACGGATGTAACATACTCGCCTTTTGCTTTCTTCGCATCATGTGCTTCCTTTTGTTTTGAACTTTGCAAACGCAATAAGTTAATAATCTGAGGAATAAAGACAGGTATTGAAGTGTCAGTAATTTCCTTATACGAAGAGTACAAAGACACCATTGTAATAGGACACTCCGCTAGTATTTTAAATGATGCTGTAGCTTTGAATAAAGTCTTTGAAGTAGTGTCTTCGTTTGAGAAATTT
The DNA here is from genome assembly GCA_030557475.1 of Wenyingozyma nanaspora. NCBI lineage: Eukaryota > Fungi > Ascomycota > Pichiomycetes > Pichiales > Pichiaceae > Wenyingozyma > Wenyingozyma nanaspora. The sequence goes on along the minus strand of JAKTPF010000022.1, from coordinate 115,384 downwards.
GGAGACATAGGAGGAACCTGAGAATTGGCCCTTTCTTCTTGCTTTGGTGCGTCACTTGTGGACGTAGATGATGTGGCTCCAAAATGCTGTTCAACAACAGTATGAATGTTCTCATATACGCTTTGAATCAAATCTATAAACTCTTTAACTTTATCACTCAAAATTGACTTGTATGATTTGTGAAGAGAAGTTACAATTTTCATACATTGAATACCATTGTCCTCGTTATCTTCTTTCAAAGTTTTCATTAAAAAATCCAGGACTTCCACTGCATATGGTTGAAATGTATCATTTGTTGGAAGTCTATGTATGATGTCTAATATAAGATTTCTAAGTTTTTGCTCTGGTGAGTTGGAAACAAAACTGATTGGAGTCTCGTCAAGCTGTTTCAAAAAAATGGGTATTAAGTTCTTCAAGAAGTATTCATATTCCTGTGCGCCATTGTATGTTTCTAAAGTATCACAGACTTCAGAGAATATTGCGTGCTTATCGTGGTAGTCTAACGACGTATCACTCAGTCTTGACACAAATGTATCAAGATGGGAGCTGTACGTGGACATTCTATTGTATTGGCTTTAGTACGGTCGAAACTGTCTCACGAACGAACAAACAAAAGTAACTGGAGTCTATGGGTAGTAGAATTGACAATGATAAATCAAAATATAACTCAAAAGGCACTCCAAATAGCACTATGAATGTCTATCTGTGGGATACTGTGTATATAAAAGCACACGGGATAGTGAGCAAAAATGCAGTCAATCAGGAAACTAGATGCAGTTCTACCATGTCTAGCTACCTCCATCTCCAGGGATTTTTCATGAAAACAAAAAAAAAGTGGAAATGCCTGAGTATTGGAAAACAGTTTAGTCACGTGAGTTACTATATTTGTGCTGTGTTGGTGTACTGGTGTTTAAAATTTTTAACACAGCCTGTTGTGTGCATCTTCTGTATATATATATATTATATATATACATAGACTACGTTTGTTACTTTATAGTACCGATAGCTAATATTAATATATGTTTTGTAGTATTGAAGTATACAGATGTGTAACTATAAAAATAAGTATATGCAGAGTTTTCAATTCATAAAATCGTGAGATTGATCGTGATCAAATTGCATTAAGCGCTTTCGGCAATTACGTCTTTTTCGGCTTTCTTGGTCCAATTCATAAAAGCAAGACCTGGGGTATATAGAGCGTAGATGTCATCAACTTCTTCTAATGTCAAACCCTTGGTTTCTGGAACAAATGCAAAGACAAAGAAAAATGAGAAAATCAAACAACCGAAGAAAACGTAACCGTAAGCAAAATGAATAGCAGAAGAGATAAATGGCGTGAAGAATGCAATTAAGAAACCCCAAATCCAGTTAGCGGCAGTAGCAACAGCCATACCTTTGGATCTAATTCTCAGTGGATAGGTTTCTGAGATAACAACATAAACACCAGGAGCCCAGGTGGTAGCAAAACAGAAGATATAAAGACAAGTCAAGAAAATCATAGCAGAACCAACACCATGATCAGCATTAACACCCCAAGTACCTGCGTACAAAGCCTTAGTACCTAAGGAAGCAAAAATAACTAAACAAACGGCCATAGCAGCAGAACCAATTAACAAAGTCTTTCTTCTACCCCATTTTTCAATGACATATAGACCACCAAAAGTAGAAGCAAAGTTAACGATACCTAAAACAATAGATGTTTCGAAAGAGTCGTTTAAACCAACGGATTTAAATATAGTAGTACCGTAATAGAAGAAATAGTTATCACCAGTCAATTGTTGTAATGATTGTAACATAATACCAACAAACAATCTGTAGAAAATCTTTGGCTTACCTGTAAATAATTCACCCCAACTAGCGTTACCTGCAAGTCTTTCTGTTTCAATATGATTGTAAATAAGTTCAACTTCATGTTCCACAAATGGTGAATCAATATCAACTTTATTGGCCTTTGCTACGGAGACCTTTGCTTCTTCTATTCTATTTTGCTCGACTAAGTAACGTGGAGATTCGGGCATAAATGTCATACCGACAATCATTAATAAAGCCCAAGCAAATGAAAGACCTAATGGAATTCTCCATTGTCTGGAATCTCCATAACCATGGTAACAACCGTAAGTAGTACAATAACCAAGGAAGATACCTAAAGTAATCATTAATTGATAACAAGAAACTAAAGTACCTCTAATTTGCTTTGGGGAGGTTTCAGAAATGAACATAGGTGACAAGACGGCAACACCACCAACAGCTAAACCGGATACAATTCTACCAATAAAGTATTGAACCCAAGAACTAACTGATGCAATTTGAATAATAATACCAACAATATAAACAATCATGACAATCATTAAACCAACTTTTCTACCGTAAAAGTCACCTAATCTACCTAAGGTAACACCACCAATGGCACAACCGATGTTAAAGATAGAGACAACCAAACCAGTTCTAACATTAGAGAGATAAGCCTCACCTTCACTATTAATTTGACCAAATCTTTGTAAAAAATCTGGCATGTTAACAAAACCAGAAATGGTACCTGTATCCCATCCAAAAACAAAACCACCAAAAGCGACTAATAAACATAAGAGAGCAGCAAGGAAATAGCTTGACTTTGGTTGTTCTAATACTGGTAGTTCAGCAGTAGCACTCTTATCTAAATGTGTTCCATCTTCATAAACATTAGCTGGAGGAGGAACTGAAGGGTTTTGCTCTTCAATTTTTGAAAGCTCACTATGAGTTTCTGAGTCAGACATTGTGTAAAATTTTTAATAGAGTAATTTTGAAAAAAAATAATAACTAACTAATTTTAATTGTAATTGTAATTGTTATTATAAAAGATTGTTTTTATATATTATAGTGAGCAAAAGGAATAAGTCAAAGTGGAATATCGAAAACAAATGAAGGGATTACAGTGATTATTTATATTCTACTGAGATACCTTGTCTACGGAAGGGATGATGATTATGGTAATCCCAGTAACACAAAAGAATCCACAAGCGTAGGCCAGCAGGCATCCATGACATGCATGAATTGCTTTTTTCAGGCGCTAAGGTGCGTCAAATGGTGTTAAATTTTCTTGTTCCTCGAATGCTTTTTGCTGGAGATTTCAGCGGTCGGCTTTCCTTCTTTGGTATAGTTGCGTTCGTTTTTATAGTATGTAACTAGTTCTTTTGCTTTGGAACGACACTATGATAGATGTAGATGTTATATAACAGCTTTGGCTTGTTTGCTGTCAATTTGATAATATGGGACAATTTAACGTTGCTCCAGGAATTCCCCGGATACTTGGCCCACGAAATAATTAATCGCTCAATAGACTAAGAAAAAAGCCGCTCACGCATAATTAATCCGGTAGGCGCTTTCGGTTGTTCCGGATTCTTTACTAAAAAACAGGCCATTTCTCTGTTTACTCCAAGTTTTTCCGTGATTTATACTGCAGCTTAATAATGTTTTTCCGATGAGGAATCACTTGATTTACCCGTGGGGGTTGACAACTTAATACTGGAGTACCAGTTAAACAATAGTTGGTCAGAGGAATCAACTGATGACTTTACATCTTTTTGCGTGCTTATATCTTCGTGCTCACTTAAAAAAAAGTCTGCTTCCTCCAGATTTTGTTTAATTCAATAAATCCTCTGAATTAATATGTGGAGGGATTACTGTGTACCGGCTTCCTCACAAAAGATTTACCAGGTTTACATGCAGTAACTACAAAACAATGTTGTGTTTGTATTATCTAAGCCGTTGCAAGTTAATTCAGTGTTGCCTCATTGCGCTTAGTGGCCCACTTGAGTGACAAAAGTCGCTTTGTCGCCTAGGCGGTATTGCACGGTTACTGGGATCTTTAAATGTTTGATAGATGTTAAAATCAACAGAACTAAGGATACGTCTTATGTTATTTTTTATATCTTCTTAATGGTAATTTTGATTTGATCATTTTAGTTTAAATATGATTCAATAGATTGTCCGCTAGACTTTTGAGATGATTTTTGTAAAGGTGAACGTTTTTACCGTTTTGTTTTTTTTGGTGTTTTTTTGGTTCAGTGGTATTTATTTTTTTATGCAAAATATGAAATGCTATCATTTTGTCATGTATCCCTAACAGAAAGGCACATTTCTTGAAGCATGCTGAACTGAAAGTACAGAGCCAGAATGATGCAGAAAGTTTCTCTATACAAGGCTGTGTAAATCAAACAAAAACATGGCTTTGGCGCGCAGCGGAGTTCAAAATATTCGGTCTTATGAAGCATGGCCATGGCACAAATAAGGGCATATATAAACTGTATACATACTAACGGTTACTTGCTATAGTGCTTATTGTACTACTTTCTTATTAATTCAACATTATCTATTTTTGGATACTAGCCCGATATATAGTCATCTCAGTCATAACATGAACAAGAATTATTTGATGCGTTCATTTCTCAATTCTCAAAACAAGGAATACGAAATGGAAAGTGTTCTTATTGATTTAATTGATGGTTTGCAGGTGGATTGCATTTCAACTAAATCAGGTTTTTATTTACCACTTACAAAAAATGAAATTTTTTGGAATCCGCAAACTATGGATGTGACTCGAGAACTTCGTCATTTCCAGTTACGTTCTCATAATTTTGGAACTTTCCACTCTCACTACGACTCCAGTTTGAACTCGTACCTGCTTAGAAGTTTCAGTCCCCTTCTTTTCTCAAAGTACACACGTTTTAGAATATTTATTACTGTTAGAAAAAGATATTTCTTGAAGTGGCTTGATCTGGAAAATCTTCAAGAGTATGAACAGTATAACGCAATTTCAACTCATGCTTTGGATTCGTTGTACCAATTTGAAAATGATGAAGAGTTTATACCATACTTCGATGATTCAGCTATTTGTCTTAGAGGATTCTGTTTCACTCCAAAATTTTTAAAAGTACTCGTCAGTTTTTACGGCCTAGTGAAGGCACCCAAATCATTTGTGCTCTTTGATGAAATAAAAAAGATCACCATTGTTATTGAAAGCGAAGAAGATCTCGGTCAATTTGAAACGCATGTGGAACTGCTGAGTGAATTCAAAACTCTTGAATCTTTTGAGTTGGTCGACTCGAAAAAAAACTCTTTGGTGAATTATAGCTTTTTTTACTTTGCTTTGATACCTGCTATCAAAAATCTAAAAATTACAAATCTGATGCTTCGAAATATTGATGTCGATTTTGAATTCAATCCCTCTATTCCCTATTTGACTAACTTAGAACTGATATCTTGCTACTTCAATTTGGTAGATTTACAAGCAACTCCTAAGCTTGAATTGTTTAAATACAGCTCAGATAACAATAAAAAGGAAGGATTAAAAAAGCCTGTTGGTCAATTAGCAAATTTACCAACCAATATCAAAGAAATAAGATTAGACGGAGTTTTTGGTTTTCAATTTAACGAATCATTTGCCGCTACTCATCCTAATCTTAAAGTTCTTGAGGCTCCTAACTGTGCTTATAAAAACAAAATAAGTCACATTTTTGATACGTTTGCCTTGAACTATCAATTGGCTTACTTTGGCTCCCCCTCAGAAGACAAAAGGTACATGGAATGTGTTACACTTGCAACTCCAACGCGTGTGACAGACTTTCACTACTCGCATATCAATTTTGCACAAAAAACAAGCTTTGCAGACATTCCAAACATTGAAGGATTACAACACCTTTCCTTCAACTTTTGCAACATTGCAGAAGATATCCAAACTAATTTTGGTAGTATCATTGTGTTAACTTTAGACTCATGTAGTTGGAAATCGTGCTTAAAGATTCCAGATACAGTCCAAAAGTTGGTAATTAGAAGAGCTTCCAATCTCAAAACAGAATTAGCTGAAACACTCGGTATTAACCAAATTGAGTTTGGAGAAAACTCAAACTTGGAAAAATTATATGTTGGCAATTACCCACATTTAAGAAGGCCAGGCTTGCTAAAGGGTCTCAAAAAGCTAACGGGGTTTGTAGACTTTTCTTTTGACCACTCCACTGTGTCGTATTTTGACCATTTGGGTTATTGGGAGCATTTGTCAACAGCGTACTCCGTTTTTGGTGCTTATATGAAAGAAGTCTCGTACTCGCAAGGAGAGAAGTTTCTCAAAGAATATTACGGTTTGGAAAATTCAAGGTTGCTTCAAGTATTCTTGATTTCATCCAATTGTGACTTCGATATAGAGCTTTGTAAAAAAGTTTATGAATTTGATTTAATTAACTCCGAACTTGACATTGATCCTAATCGTGATTTGGAAGACGATATTCCTCCGTACAATAAGTAACCATATTTTAGTTTTTTTATGTAATCAGCATAAATTAGAATACCTACCTTTTTTTTTTAATGCAAAAAATCAAAAAAAATAAATTTTTCAACAAAAGACAAAAGAAGTCTCGGCTAGAAATACGAATTTAAGACAATTTACCAATTGTACTTTGGTAGTAAATATGTTTCAAAACTTTAATAAGTTCCCCCATAATATTGCTGAACAGCATAGAGATTCTAATAGTTTGATAAACAGATTGAATGATCATAACAACATATTTTATTGTTGTAGTATTTTGATGGTGCGAGGTGTCATTTTTTTTTGCTCTGCCTTCTTTGTAATAAATTTTTTTGACTTATATAGGAAGATGTATTGTGTTTTTAACATCTTTTCGTTATAGTTTGATTTTGACCACTAAATAAATTTGTATTTAAGAATGGGAAAAGCGAAGAAGACCAGAAAGTTTGCAGCTGTCAAACGTACAATCAGTGCCAAAGATGCCAGAATTAAGCAAAATCAGGAGGCTCCTAAAAAGAAGGAAGAAGACAAAGAATTAGTTAAATCAGTACCACAAGTCTCATCTGCATTATTTTTCCAGTTTAATGAAGCTATTAAGCCACCATACCAGGTGATAGTGGATACAAATTTTTTCAACTTCAGTATACAGAAGAAAATAGATATTGTCAGAGGTATGATGGATGCTCTATATGCAAAATGTATTCCAATGGTAACTGATTGCGTTTTAGCGGAATTAGAAAAACTTGGACATAGATATCGTATTGCTTTGACTTTGGCTAAAGATCCAAGGATCCAAAGATTGCATTGTACACATAAGGGTACCTATGCAGATGACTGTATTGTTCACAGAGTTTTACAACATAAATGTTATATCATTGCAACCAATGATGCTGATCTCAAGAGAAGAATAAGAAAAGTGCCGGGTGTTCCCATCATGAGCGTGGGATCTCATTCTTATGTTATAGAAAGATTACCAGACGTCTTTTAGAGATGCATAAGAAAAAAAAAAATCTGCATTCTTGTTTTTATTTAATCGACTTTTATTTATTTTGCATCGTTGAACTATCAGAAAGAAAGTGGCGCACTGAGTGTCTTACACTAGGCTTCACTCACTGTGCTTTTACGCTTCATGTATTTTAGTTCACTCTACGCTTATACCATTTAGTTATACATATACATATATACATATATATCTTGAAGGTTTACCATTTATATCAATTTAACTTTGAAGAACCGCACAGGCAGAAGTAGTAAATCGACGAGGCCCGCGCCGCTGGGGAACAAAAGCTGGAGCTGATGCTATCCGATAGAAAAGAATCTGGCTCATCAGCTTGGTGAGTTGCACATGTACAGAGATCTTATCTCTAGTTACTGCACAGACAACAGCAGAGGCAATCAGGAATGGAAGAGAATATCAGTCAACTCACGGAGATGGGCATTGACCCAGAAGTCGCCAAAGACGCACTGGAGAGGTGCAATAACAATATCAGTGCAGCTATAGGTTACGTTTATGGAGAGCCCCCAGCAATGGTTACAGCTGAGCGCCCTGCTGCTTCTGCTTCTGCGGAAGATGCTTCTGCATACGCAACAGTTGAAAGTAAAACAGACAATATACCGGGATACGAAGAGTCCACTGGAACATCTGATTATGCTTACGAAGGCAACAATTCGTTTAATTACTTGAACTACTCAGAGAATGCGTCTGCACCGATTCAGATTGATGATGATATCAAAGACAGGTTGACTTCTTATCAACGCCCCGAGATGCCACAGAGACAAGAGACTTATGAAGAGAGAATAGCAAGTTATGGCTACGGCGATAGGATTACTGAGGATCCCGATTCCTATCTTAACAATTCAGTCATGCAAGTTCCACCTGTGTATGATGTCTTTAATGATATTCGCAGAACTCAAAGAGTCGAAGATACTCCTCCAGTACTGCTGTCAATCCAATCTGGTCTTTTAGATAGTCTCTATTCGCCATTGATTATGATCTTAGCGGAGGTACCCGCATTCAGAAATGCTGTTCTCAGCTTTGAGAGTAATGTTGATTATGGCTACGCCCCATTTTGGTGGAGAACTGATAAATGCAGTTCATCAACTACAGTTGTAGAAGAAGTTCAAAGATTGGTTGCCTTTCTTGAACCAGTGTCACAAAGAGCATTTGCATCAATTAAAAACTTATCTGAAACAGCTACAAAGACCACTAAACTCATACCTATCTTGGCTGATATTGAAACCGTGAATGAGTTTATTAATTTTTTTTTCAACAACATTTCCAGTCTTTTTTGTCAAATCAGGCCTCAACTCAAATCGACTTTTAAGGACTTATTTGTGACATCATATATTCAATCCGTATATAGAGAAGATTCACCAGAGCTAGCCGACGAAGATCAAGAATCCAATTTTTATTCCATTCCTGTTGAAACAGAAGATACATTCTCGTCTATTTACAAAGCAATTCATTCTATTCTCTGGGGTGATGATATGTCTACTCTTGGGCAAGTATCGCTGGATAAGTTAAGCGACATAATAACAATTACGTTTGATGGTACCGACAATATAAGAGGTGGCTTTCAATTAGAGGAAAAAATTTATCCTCAAATATATAGTGTATCATTAAAAGATGAGATGAAAAGAAAAAAAGATGAATTACGAGTTATCGATAGAAGAATACATAAAATTGCTTCACAATTATTTCAGCTTAGATCATTTAAAGGGGCCCCTGTTTCCACGTTAATATCCGGTGTTAAAGATTACATTGGAGATTTGAGCTTCCAAAACAAAGACAACGAGAAGTTTGCCAATGCATTCAATGATCTATCAGGCATATCAGATCATATTCAAAAAGTCAAAGAAGAGCTGAATGAAACGTTGAGCAATTTGAATGCCGAGAAGAAAAAGGCAGATATATATAGTATCGATTATCTTACGAAGGGCCTTGATAAGGAGTTAGAACCATGGATATTAACTGGTCTTATAATTAGGGATTGTGAATACTCATACTCAAAGAAAGAGGGAAATGAAAGAGCCTGGTATTCTGTATTTTATGATTCTAATAGAAACAAGAACTTCAATATCAAACCAAGTAAATTTGAAAGAATCCGTGAACAACTGAATGCGTATTCGTCACAGGATTTTTCAGACGGAATGATATTGATTTACGTTAGAGAATCTGTTTTGAATTCCAAAGAGCGCGTAACTATAGCTCCAAAACTCATTGATTTCATTAATAAAGATAACGCACAGTTAATGGAAGATCTTAAGAATCTGCAAATGTCATCCTACACCTCTGGAGAAGAAAATGACAATGACAGCGGTGATAGTGCTGATATCAGCAGTGAAGCTGACGATGATGATGAGGAAGACTACGACGACGAAGAAGCAGCAGAAGAGGCAGAGAGGGATGATGAAAATGACCCGGATGACAACGAAAGCAACCCTATAAGTAGCAGAATCCTTCTATAGTTACACGAAGTTAAACTCTTTTTGTAAATATGGATAAATCGTCCCAAACAATAGATAAAAGTTACCCAAAATATAAGATAAGCCATACAGCATAACTGCATACAAAACTGTGCGCGATGTTTATGCCTGGCAAATGTCATAAAATGGCAGAAATCGTGCCATTTCAAAAATTTCTCGCAATGGGAAATGAGAAGGAAGAAAGACGAAGGTTCCAGAGAGCAGTGAAAAGTTAAAGCTCTTTATTAAAAGCCAATAGGGGTTTGTTGGAAGGATATCTCTGGTTGAGTTTGCCAGGCTGAATATTTACACCGCATCAATCATGTCTGTTCGTGTCTTATCCAACACTTTACGTGCCGTTACTTTTGGTCGTCAAGCTTGTATGTATTCCCAATTTACTATTCTGCTAATGATGGCTCATGCGTAGAGCCGAGAATGAACAAACCTGTAATTGGCTACAAGTATACTAACTATTTGTTTGAATGCATATAATACTATAGTCCTCGCAAGAGCCAATGCTCCACGTTTTTACGCCTCTGCGTTTAATCGTTCCAAGCCACATGTTAACATTGGTACTATTGGTCACGTCGATCATGGTAAGACCACTTTAACTGCTGCTATCACTAAGGTTTTATCTGAAACTGGTGGTGCTTCTTTCTTAGATTACTCTGCCATCGATAAAGCCCCAGAAGAAAGAGCCAGAGGTATCACTATTTCTACTGCTCATGTTGAATATGAAACTGAAAACCGTCATTATTCCCATGTTGATTGTCCAGGTCACAGAGATTATATCAAGAATATGATTACTGGTGCTGCTCAAATGGATGGTGCTATTATTGTTGTTGCTGCTACTGATGGTCAAATGCCTCAAACTAGAGAACATTTATTATTAGCTAGACAAGTTGGTGTTCAGAAATTAGTTGTTTTTGTTAACAAAGTTGATACCATTGATGATCCAGAAATGTTAGAATTAGTTGAAATGGAAATGAGAGATTTGTTATCTACTTACGATTTTGATGGAGATAATACTCCAGTTATTATGGGTTCTGCTTTATGTGCTTTAGAAGGTAGACAACCAGAAATTGGTTCTGAAGCTATCAAGAAGTTAATGGCTGCTGTTGATGAATACATTCCAACCCCAGAAAGAGACTTAGATCAACCATTCTTATTACCAATTGATGATGTTTTTTCCATTTCAGGTAGAGGTACTGTTGTCACTGGTACTGTTGAAAGAGGTGTTTTAAAGAAGGGTGAAGAAATTGAATTAGTTGGTGGTAGTCAGCCAATCAAGACCACAGTCACTGACATTGAAATGTACCACAAGGAATTAGACCAAGCTATGGCCGGTGATACTCCAGGTATCTTATTAAGAGGTGTCAGAAGAGATCAAGTTTCCAGAGGTATGGTTGCTATTAAACCAGGTTCCGTTAAGGCTCATGACAAATTCTTAGCTTCTGTCTATATTTTATCCAAGGACGAAGGTGGTAGACATACTCCATTTTACGAAAACTTTTCTCCACAATTATTCATCCGTACTTCTAACGTCTCTGTTACCTTAAAATTACCAGAAACCGTTGAAGACCACTCCCAAGCTATTATGCCAGGTGACAACATCGAATTAGTCTGTGAACTACAACGTCCAATTCCATTGGAATTAAACCAACGTTTCAACATTAGAGAAGGTAACCATACCATTGGTACTGGTATGATCACTCGTCTCTACGAATAGATGCTTTGACCACTGATGTTTAAGCTCTCGACTACTTGTATTTTTCTTGATTATATAGTTGGATAGTAGTCTCTATGTACATATCTTTAAAATAAATCCCAAACTAGTTATATATCACTCATTTGACCTTCAACTGCAATCTCCAGCAGATAAAAGTAAAGACAATGTTCCGCCAGAAATTGGCCGCGCACGCACTCCACATCAGAAAGATAAGAGCGGACTTTGCGATAAAAACGGCTAGATAATGCTTAATAATATGGCTAGTAGTCTTTTTTCCTTTTAGTTTGATATAGGCACATCTCTTTTATTCGACACAAGAAAGACAGGCTCAAAAAGGACAAGCGGTACAATTACCATGAAGCAGAACGTTCATTCTCCGAAACGAGTGCTAAAGTGGTCTAAAGTCTTACCACTTATTTTCACGCTTTTCTTTTGCTTTTCTTTGAGTCATCTAAACCACCTTGGAACAAGCGTAGGTGATTTACTTATCCAAGTGAAACCAGAAAAGGAACAAGAGACATATTACAATACCGACTTTGAGGAGCTTGATTTGCAATTAGAAGGTCCTACTTGGAATCCTGAAAAAGAAGAGCTTGTTGTTGCCCAAAATGGTGCCGTAGCTTCGGACGTTGAAATGTGTTCTCAAATGGGTGTTGAGATACTCAAGAAGGGAGGACATGCAGCTGATGCAGCAGTTACTGTTGGTTTGTGTATAGGCGTGGTCAACTCCTTCAGTTCCGGTATTGGTGGAGGCGGCTTTGTGACCTCTAAAAAATTTAATGAAAAAGATGCTATTTCAATTGATGCCAGAGAGATAGCGCCAAGATTATCTTTTAAAGATATGTATAAAGGGCATCCTAACGGGTCGCGCTGGGACGGCCTTGCAGTAGCTGTACCCGGTGAATTGAAAGGTCTCTATACTTTATTCAAAACACATGGTTCAGGAAATTTATCGTGGAAGGAATTAGTAATGCCAGTGGCTGATTTGGCTATTGAAGGTTGGACCATTAACAACCTTCTGGGTACGGCTCTTGAATTTGCTGCTCCATACATATTAACTCACCAAGAAGACTGGGCTTTTGCTTTAGATTCCAATGGACAGATTTTGAAACAAGGCGATCATATAAGTAGACCTCAATTAGGAGAGACATTAAAACAAATTGCGCTAAATGGTAGCGATGCCATATTTTATGATCCAGAAAGTTACTTGGTTAAAGCCATGGTTGATATCACACAGAAAAGAGGGGGAATATTACAAGCTTCTGATTTTAGTGAGTATGATGTGGTTGTTGAACCAGCTTTGAAAATGGAGAACTTTTCTCATAAAAATCTTACTGTATACACAGCAGCTGGTGCTTCATCTGGACTTGCACTGATATCAGGCCTTAGTATTTTAAACCATTTTGCAGATCTGAAAGACGCAAAGTCCAGAGTGCATGATTTTTCACCTATTGCAAGCCATAGGATGATTGAAGTCATGAAATGGATGGCTAGTGTGAGAAGTAACCTTGGTGATCCATATGTCTATTGTGAAGATGAAAATGACAAAGAATGCCTTGTCAAAAGACAAGAAAAGCTAGAGGAACATAATAAGAGATATTCTAAGTTTGTGGATAGCGAATGGATTCATGATACGTATCATTTAATCAATGACTCGGCAACTCTTCCTTCGTGGAAGGATTACCATCCAGCGTATCAAGATAATGATTCCCATGGAACAGCCCATTTCAGTGTTTTGGATAAGCATGGAAATGCGGTGTCATTCACAACAACTGTTAATTTGCTGTTTGGATCCATGGTTCATGACCCTGTAACGGGAATAATGATGAATGACGAAATGGACGATTTCTCAATCCCTGACGTTCCTAACGCATTTGGCTTGCAGCCATCCATTTATAATTTCATTGAACCATTCAAAAGACCTTTATCTTCTACAGCTCCCACAATAGTTATAGATCCTCAAACTAACCTTCCGGATATGGTGATTGGTTGTGCAGGCGGTTCAAGAATCACTACGGCTGTACTAGAAGCAATAATCAGAGCGTATCATTACGAGCTGCCTTTGTTGGACACAATAGCTTACCCAAGATTACACCACCAACTGCTGCCCAACGTAGTGAATATAGAAGGCCCCGGATCCGAGATGCTAGTGGAGGCACTGGAGCAAAAAGGCCATGAAATAGAGATGATTGATCACAAGACTGCCATGTGTGGTATCCAGCGCTTTGGCAGCGAGATCCACGCTCAAAGTGATTACTGGAGAAAAGCCGGCAGGGCAGCCGGATACTAGTCATTAGTAACATAACATATTTTATTTAGCCACCACCATGTACGATATACTAGAGACATATATGCAGCTCTTTCACTCTGCACACCGTGTAAACCCGCCTCCAATAAGAGACACACAGCACCCTACACACGTATAGAAAGAGAAGGGAAAAGAGGTGGACATTATAAAATGCTGGCACGCCAGTGCACCGGTAGCCGTGATCTGCTTTGTGCTTTATTTACCTTTTTGAGCCCCTGCTTAGCCTTAGCGAATTAATTTTTGTTGTTGTTGTTTGACGTTTGAAATTCGCAGATTTAAGCCAAATCAAATAGTATTATACGAACGTAAGAGCCTTTGAGTAGCTCAGTACTGATCTAGACTTACCGCACGTAACGATGGCCAAGTCTGACAAGCCGCTTCCTCATCTTCCTGCCTTCAGGCCGCTGCAGCAGCAACATGTTATCAGTGATGAAAAGGCTCCATCTCCCAGCCAGGAGCTGGATGCGTTCGTATACTGCTCCGACTACGGCATGGAGAATTACGAGCAGTACAAGCAGGCGTATAAACTCAAAACCGACTACAAGTACGGTAATATCAATGATGAATACGATGTCGAATTCCAGAGAAAAGATGTCAAAGATGTCATTCATATCATCACAACTGCAATCAAAGCTAAAGGTATGTGTGCTTCGTGCTATATCTATATGCAAATCATCAAAAAAGAAAAAGATAAATAACGAAGTATTACGGGATTTTCTGATGACTTTCCTATTTATTTAGTTGATATCTGATTTTTTGATTAAGAAATACTAACGTTACCTTTTGTAAAACAGGTGCCAAATCCGCTTTTTTTTTGCTTCCTTTTAGGCCTCAACAACATGACATCAAGCTTAAAGAGTTTCTCAATAAGATATTTGTTAATGGTAAAGTTTCATCCAACGAGATAATAGAAGAAGCTTCCAATAGAGCAGACGAATATACGCTGGCTAGTGCTTTAAAATTTTTATGGTGTAGATTACCAGGAAATTGTATCATTGGTTGGGGGACATACACTAAGTTTGTGGCTTTAGAAGAAGAAGCCGAATTCCCAGCTACTGCGTTCTTAGATTTCATGCCTTCTTGCCTATCATCGGGAGCTCATGCTTCAATCACATATGATTTTTTTGATTTACTAGTTACCATAGCTATGAACTCGAAAGAAAATCTATTGAGTGGTAAAAAAATCAGTAAGATGTGTGGTTTATGGGCTTTTCATGCAAACAGAAACAAACAATCCGGTTTACCTTCCTTTGAAAGAGGTATGTATGAATGGATTCCAGCAGCTGACGCAATGTTTCATTTGTTATTAGCTTTCTTAAGAGCCATGCCTCCCAAGGGGAAATCAAACAAGTTGCCTAAAATCTTACAGTCATTTTTGAAAAGCTCAACTTATCCTCCGCCACCAAGTACAGTTTCAAGTTCTAAATACTTACAAGAGGTTCCAATGGTGACGTTAAAAGCAAATCATCCTTCTAAGAGCCCTGCGGAATTATTAGCCCGTGTGGGTAAGACATTACATTTTGATGATCCAACTATTTTTTATACTAGAGAAGATTATCTACTATTGAAAAGATTATTCAAAGACGTGACTGGATTGATTCCCAAATTGTCATCTGAAGGTAGTAGATTGCTAGACAGTATGTGTATGTATGATGAGGATATGATATCAGACGGAACAAATGGTAACCAATTAAAATTTAAACTTGTCTCCGGTTGGTCGTCAGATATGATTGCCGATAGAAATGCTAAAAGCCGTCCTGGTGATTTCTTTACGGCAACTGTCTCAAGAGCCAGCATTGACGATTATTTTATCTGGACGTGGTTGGCCTCACTAGGTAGTGAAGAGACTAGTGTCAAGAAGAAAACATTTGGTAAGACCTATATATTAGAAGTTGAATTAGCTGAAGGGTTCAAGAAATGGGTTATCATTGAAGAACAAGATATAACTAAAGATGGCTACGATATTGAGATTGAAATTAAGCAAGAGAAATTACGTGAGTTAGAAGAAAAGATCAGTGCAGCCGAACAGGAAGCTGCTAAGTTACGAAGAGCAGTGTCAGTAAGAGTTGCAACTGAAACTCAAGGCTTAAAGTACACAGGTGCAGAGCAAGGATTAGATGAAGCGCAAGAAGACTATCAAACTGAATTATCTGAACGTATGAGAAATGTCGAACTGCCTACCCCACCTGTTCCATCTAAAGACTATTACAAGCCTCAACCTAGCCCACCATCGCCTCAACGTCAACAGCCACAGAGTAGTAATGCTAGTCCATACCCTTCCTCTCCACAACCATTACCTAAAGATAAATACTATCATCAAGCTAGTGCCATGGGATCAAGAGGCTCACCAAATAGAGCCAATGTTCAGCCTTTTAACGACAGTAACAACATCAAATCCCCAAGAAATGTTGCGTATAACAGCGTTGATAGCTATCAGACTGCATATTCATCATCTCCATCACCTCAAAAAAGACAAGCACCGTATCCTAACACTGTCCCTTACAGAAATTCACCTAATGCTACAGGGTTGAAACAAGAAAGTCAAAATCAACAACAAGAACAACATAGACCTCACTTGTCTCCTACTGTATCGCCAACTCCAAAGGGCTCCGCAGGCTATGGTTCTACAACGGGCGCTAATGAAACGCCCCTTAGGACCACAAGTCCTTCATATGGTAGAAGAGAACCACCTGCGCTTACGGAACCAGAGGCCATTACTAAACCTGGAACCATTAACGACCCAATTACTGCTAAAGCGAACAATAGAACATCAAAAATACTTGAATCATTTGATGATCTTGAAGAACAACTAAAGGGGTATTTAGAAGAAGAAGATAGTACGACACGTGAAGAAGATGTAGAATCTACGCCTGTTATAAACGTTGGTTCACCTACATGTGACCCAAGGCAAGCCACTCCATCGGGTAAACAACCATCTGTGTCCCCTGCTCATTCCAATGGCTCAAGTTCAGGGTCAGCTAATAGACTTGCCAAATCACCTAGAATGCAACAACAATTTTCTACACCCAAGCAAAACTCATCTCCACGACTACTTCATCCTAACTCTATACCTCAAATGGTGTCACCTTCACCACAGCAAAAATTTTATGGGGAAAAATCGTCAACACCATCTCAACCACAACAGTTTTCTCCATACCAGGGTAGACAATCACCTCAACAACAACAACAACAGACAAATCCAGCATACAGGAATTCATTGTCTCCAACACCCCAACAGCAGCAGTTTCCACCCATGCAAAGAACCCCTGGGTCACCCAACTATTCGCAACAGCAGTATCAACAACAACAACAACAACAATTGGCGTCTCCATCCTCACAAAGAGGTAGAAGCATGGTCCCACAAAACACCAACACTTGGTCACCAGGGATGCAAATGCAGCAACGTCCTGGCTCCAAGTCACCTAGCAGAAGTGCATATAGTGTCGCTAGCCCAAGAAGCCATCAAAGTAATAACGGTGGCTCATATCCTCAACAATACCCACAACAATACCCACAACAATACCCAGCTGCACCATCTCAAGGTCAAGGTTATCCTCCTTATCCACCTCCA
Source organism: Wenyingozyma nanaspora (assembly GCA_030557475.1). Lineage (NCBI taxonomy): Eukaryota > Fungi > Ascomycota > Pichiomycetes > Pichiales > Pichiaceae > Wenyingozyma > Wenyingozyma nanaspora. The sequence continues at coordinate 98,034 of JAKTPF010000022.1, read as the reverse complement.
CCTCAAGGATACTATGGCTACCCACCACCACAGCAAATGCCAATGCCAATGCAATATGGATATCCACCACCTCAAGGGTATGGCTATCCACCACCGGCAGGACCAGGATCTACTATTGGTGGACCTCCTCAGCAAAAGAGCTACAGCGATTTAGCCATCAACCAGATCCCTGCTGGTGGCAAGAATAACAAACTCCATGGTCATAATCCAACTAACAAGACCAAGGCCAGAAACGCTTTGATGAATGGTGATTTTGGTATTTGATTCTCATATACCCCATCGAGATATAAAACAAATCTCACCCAAACTTTTGCATTTTCGTAATTAATTTTTATTTTTTTGTTTATTCAATTGATTGCCTTTCTTTTGTTTGATTCAGATGTAGCTTTACCGCATACTATTCTATGAATTCACCTATACATTTTATTTGTACGTACATTTATAAACATAATAGTTCACTCTTTCAATTCAAATATATCCATCTATCTAGCTTTAAAAAAAACATTTAACAACTGCTAACAATAATAAAACTAGGGGTGCACGGATGTATTGTTAGTTTTTCTTTTCCATTTATTATACACGAAGTGGTTTTCTCTATTTGAGTTAAGTGAGGGCGGTACTTCAATTAATCACTAAGCAATTGGTTTTTATAGATTTATTCAACTACAGTGAACGCATATAGCCTATAAGGTATACACACATTTTAAAACTTTTCACACCTACTGAGAAAGATGGCCCCTGTAAAAGTTGTGAAATTAAAAATATCATCCGAGATCTTATCGCAATTCCCAGACCTTCCATCTGAATTTCCCAGCAAAAAGAGTTCGAAATCCAGCAAAACTACAAATACAGAAACAAGCACAAATGAAAACAATGAACCGGGAGAGGCGAAGAAAGAGAAAATAAGTGAAACTAATGCCTTGGCTCAGCCTACACCAATGAAAGCGACCGTATCGACAGGCTCTGGAGTTACGAATAGTATAGCCTCTAGCCCACCACCAGTGAGCGCAGCGAGTGATCCAATAGTTGCCCCAAGTCGTACGGATACGCCAATGAATAATAGTGCAAGTAGTAGAGCTGCTGGTCCAACTCGTGCTTCTGGAATGACAATGAACACTACTACTGTTATGGAGTTGGATAAATCCGGTAAACCTGCTAAGAAATGGGTTAAAACTGAGAGGACGTTGAAGAGTTTTAGTGGGTTTGTTATTCCAATAGGCGATTGGAAATGTCTTGATAAAGAGAAGGAGATGATTGAAAGCCAAGGTGAGTTGAAACAAGTTGAAAGTAAGAAGGAGAAAGAGAAAGAAACAGAGAAAGAGAAGATAAAGGAAAAGAATGATTCTGCTGTTATTAATGATAACGCAGAAGTAAGCATTAAAAATGAAAGTACAGCAATAGCTACGTAATTTTAATTTATTTAACTAAATCAAATTATGTTAATAATAATAATAATGTATATATATATACAAGGTGTTTTCTTTTTGTGTGATTAATATGTAAGAGTAAGTAGAAGAAAGAGGCATATACAGATATCAGGAACCATAACCTATAGCCCAACCATATGACCCGGCAATAAGCAACAGTATACTAAAACAAGAAAGCATACTGATTGTAAAATAAGTATATTTGACTTTATGTTTACTTTGTGAGTCTAAAGTGTACAATTCCATTATAAAAGTTGATATTGTACTTAAAGATCCGCAAAATCCACTTTGGATACCTTTAAGTACCAAAAATTTAGTATGATTTGAGATTAATTGATCTGTATTCGATTTGTTCATTCCATGGATTAATACTGTGACTATGGCAATTATTATACATGCTATTATGTTCGCTATTAATGTTCCTAATGGGAATGTACGATTAAGATTGAATCTAGCTAAGAAGAATCTGAGCCATCCTCCAAACGGAGCAAAAGTCAATGAAATAGCATATAATTTCCAATCATTTGAAGAAGGTAATACAAAAGATAAGACAATCATGGCTATAAACAAAGATATACCAATGAGCGATAAAAATTGAGTTATAAAATGTAATCTAGGAAAAGTAAACCAAGATTTAAATTTTTCAATTGATATTTGAGCCCATAGATTTAATTCTTTACCCAATTTGATACCTAAGAAACAAATACCCATTTGTACTAACAATACCGAGAAAAATTCCATTATTCCATAGGCATGATTAGGTAAATGTTCGTTATCAGTATTGAGGAAATCTACGGTTTTAATAAACCATTCCAAGAGTAAAGAAGAAAAAGTGGATAATCCACCACAAAACCCCGTTGATAAGCCGATGTATATGCTTAAATGCTTTTTAGTTAAACCTGAAGACTCATCCTTTTCAGTTCCAGAAACTTTATAATAATCTTCTAGTAAATACCCCCAGGGGTTATTAGAATGCGTCAGAAAAGAGAATATAAGACAAGCTGAAAAGTTGGACCATATACAGGAGCCATTCAGGCCGCCATTTGTATGTATGTATGAGTTTGTGTAGTTTGTCAAGGATGTGAGGCCATCACGAGCAAGGCAGGCCAGCAGGGCCCAGAAGGTGAAGTGAGTATAAGTGTCAATGACCGATGAGATGGATGTGAAATAGAGCATGGTGTCACGTCATAGTGTCCCAGTGTATAGACCATAAACCAATCTCGCAACAAGTGGACACAATAAGACAAAATAACAATGCACTTTCACTGTCAACACAACATCATAACAAAAAACGTCATAAAACAAAACAAAGAAAAGAATATAAAAAGCAAAAACGGTCGACTAAACGCAGCGCAGCAATCCTTTTTTTCTGGGCGGTGCGGTTTCTTATCAGTTTTTATTTTCTACTGCTATCATTTTACCGTTTTAGTGTAGTGTATCTAGACATATATATATAGATCATCTCGGTAGCAAGGTGACAACTAGTGATAACTGGCTGTATACTCATGTAATATTCTATAATACATACATACACATACACATACACATCCAACAGAGAATACTACTCCATACACATATACATACATTTTTTAATAATACCATACAAGAGCAAAACGAGGCAGAGCAACTTTATCTATTTTATCCCCTCAGCACAGGTGATTTTGGGCCATTATTATTATAACGCAGGGAGTTAGACAGGTTACTTATCCTTGTTTTTTTTTAAATAAGTAATCTTTATTAGATACCCTGTACAGATCCATCATTTGGCGGCTTTTATTATACTGCTGGTTCGTTATACTAAGAGTATTGTCATAAACGTCATTTTTATCACGCTTTCACAGTATTTATTTATTTGCCTTGCCTCACCTCACATCTCCACGATTTCACTTGATCTTGTATCTAAAATACAAACAATTTACTAGTATTGGGAGCACGCTTTTATCATCTTTGGATATCATTGCCACGTTCTCACGCATAACTTATTCAAGCCTCTGATGCTGCATTCTACCAGACAGTCGTTATACTATCATCCCCTTGATCACTGTGGTATTGAGACTACAACAACTATAACAGCTCATCCAGCAACAACAACTACAACAACAACAACAACCGGCGCTTCGTGTTTGTCTCCTCCTCCACCACCTTACGCTTCAAGACAAAGGTTTTCAGCTTCCTTTTCTTCGTTGAATATCAACTCAAGCCTAGCCTCTACTGCGCACTCCGCTACTGTCAAGTCTACATCTACAAATACTATAATGACTTCTTCGCTACAAACTAAACTACACAAAGATAACTTTGGTTGCTCACACGATACTAATCGCAATAATGATGGCAATAACATCAACCATAACAACAAAAATAATGCGTATCTCCCTCCTTATAGATCTTTGCTTTCTCCAGGAACCAAATATGATTACAAATCCAAGTCATATATTGCTGATAACTACAGTTATACTCACAATAACAGTAATAAAAATGACTTCAAATTGAGATCATCGATGAATAAGGATTCTAAAACAAGACAGTTGAAAATGGAATATAAGTCACTGTTAGCGCCCAAAAACACAGCAACAACAACAGCAACAACACAAATGATTTTAGACGCTGCTTCAGATACATTATCAATAAGATCATTAAAATCATCTAAGTCACATTACTCCATAAATTCTTGTATGATAAGGAAAATTCCCCCTACTTTTCTTTCCTTACCAGATGAGATTCTACTCTTGATTTTTGAAAACTTATTACAATATAAGAAACCATTAGTATTTTTATTATATGTTTCTAAAAGAATCAATTTGCTAGCTAAAAGAGTATTGTACTCTGCACCTACATTTACATCGACTTATAGATTAGGTCAATTCATTCATACTTTAAACATGGATAATTCACTGGCTTTATTGGTGAAATCATTAGATTTATCCAAGTTAGCACCAGGTGTAAGTATGGCGAATATGTTAAAATATCAAGATGTTATATCTACTCCATATTATGCTTATGGTGATACTTTAAATGATGAAATGCTTTGGAATGATGATGATGTTTTGGCAAGTTGGAGAGATTGGAGGTATAGAAAACATGCATTATATGGGAACGTTGATTTATCTGTTAATTTGCTAGCTAAAGTTAATTCCAATTCAGATATGTTGGATTCTAAATTTAAAAAAAGAGAAAGAAGAGCTTCATTACCTTCATCTTCTCAATATATCTATACCAACTCAAACAATTCAGATGATGGGGATTTAAGTGGTGCTGGTGCTGGTTCTGGTTCTGGTTTTGATCAAAAAAATTCAAAGAGAAGATCTAGTTTTAAAAAGATATTGAAAAGTGGTGCCAATCCTTCTAATACTAATAGTATTAATGAAATTTGGTCTCCACATACTCGCTCTTCATTTGATCAAACACGTACGAGTATCAAGAGAAATAATAATGATCCTTATAATTATATTGCATTTTCAACTCCACACCCACGTCAAAACCGGTTTTTAAATAAATATTCACTTTCAAAAGATATCCCAATAGGTTATGTTTTACATTTGCTTAAAGAATGTACTAATATTGAACATATTGATTTAACTGGATTATCAGTTTCTGATGATTTTTTAGTCAATGATTTTGAAACTTTTGATTATGAGGAAGGTAATGGGAAATTAAAGCCTAAAAAAATGGGTGGGTACCCCGGTGGAAAATTATTTGAATCTTTATTAATTGATCACATTAGTGATGAACAAAAAGAACTTGAAAGAAGACATTTTGAGAAATTTAAAGTACGTAAGCCAATTTATTGGTCAGATACAAACCGCGAGATTGAATGGAAGAGTGTTGGAACTAGTTTTATAAGATTAAGTTACGCTGATATTTTAAAAGAATTACAAAACTTAAAATACTTGAGGACAATCACATTAAATTCTTTGGTATGGATAGGTAGACCTCAAGTATTTGAGTTTATAACTCATGCAAACAGTGTCTCTTCAAAAGAGTTACAATGGTTAGACTGTAGTGATTCAGGGATGAGTAAGTCCTCTGACTGGGCCACAAAACGCACTACTAGGGAATGGAAGAAGTATATTAAAAGGTATAATGATTCCACTGTCTAACTATTTGGCTGTCACATGAATCACATGACTGACGCACACATATTTTGCTTTATGGCAATTATAATTTTTATACACATAGTGCTTGGTTTATTTTTCAAAGAAAATTTAACTGAAACATGCACAAAAAAAAGCTACGATCGAATTTTATATAGATGTTAATATCATACCATACCATGCCATACCATACCATACCACGCCATACCGTACCTCTCCGTAGCTATATATATACACGCACGTACATACATAGCTAAAACTGGGTAATCAAAGAAAGAAAAAAATTAATGTACAGCTGTCTAAAATAAATGCGCGTTAACGCGGGCCTTTTCTGTTTTTCTCTTTGCTTTCCTCTTTGGGACTGCCTGGCCCAACACTTCAAGGGTTGGTGTAGCCAGCCAGTGCCAGCTGGGCCACAAAGCATGAGCATGACTTTGATTTTGACAACAGTGGTGGGTATTTGTTTTGGCAAGCGTATGTATGACATGGCGGTATACCCATGAGAGTATCACCATGAGGTAAGAACGGGATATAAATACAGGAGATAAAGATCAAAAATTCCAGCTCAGCGTAATTTATAAAAAAAAGGGACAGTGACCAATAAAAACAATAATAGTAAAAACAAAGTAAGTAATTAAGTCAGTGGGTGTAATCACCAGGATACTTTGGTTTATTAATAAAATATGCTTAGTTACTGGTCACGATTTCTCATTAATCGCTTTGTGGCCAAGAACATGCTACTAATCAAGGGTTCTTAATTGTATATATATATATATATATATAGCCGGAAATGATTAGTTATATTACATCTCATGCGTGAAAGCCAATTATGGGATGGGATCGACGGCAAGTGTTTTGTAACTTGCCAAAATTCGTATATTTCTATCAATATTGTTCTATCAATATTGTGCATTGTACTATGTCGATCAATTCAGACCTGTTAAGCTTTTCATGCTTTTATTATTGGTACTCATGGAGTCATTGTTGTTTCAATTGACCTTTGCAGCTTATCTTTATGTAATTACGTGTTGTGTGTGGTGGGTTTGACTTGACTTGACTTCTTACCTCACTTTTTACACCTGCGCAGTAAGTATATATAAGTTGAAAAAAAAAGAAGCATATTTTTATTTTTCAATCAATAGATACGCATTCTTTCTAGATTTAGGGATGAGAGTGGAATCAAGAAAAAACGCAAGCACACAGTGTACATAAGTATATATATATGTAAAATACATTTATTAAGTCAGTGCAAACCACCAAACCCAAAACTGGCCATCTGGCACTTTATTTTTCTGCTATCTACCGCGTAGATCTTTTTCTTTCCCTCTCGCTTTTTCGATCTCTGCGTTCACGCTAAATAAATTAATATACACATTACATTACATTACAATACAATACAATACATTACATTCATTACATTACACTACATTACGAACAGCTAACACTTTATCACTGCTTCATCGACTGGATTGTTTTTTATTATTTATCTGTGATATCCTGCTTTGCTTCTCCCAGTCACACCAATAATCACACACTATATTCTTCATTAATGCCTAACAAGACCGCAAACACGCCCTTAATACGGTCTCCTCTGATGACTACGCCTACTCCCGATAGTATCATCTCGGAACAACCAGTCTCAGCATATTTCCGCTCATCTGATATTGATCATACCGAAGCAAATATTGCAACCACTATCAAGGATATAACTACAGATATGAGTTATCAGCCCAGATCACAGGTGTTGCTCATGGATAATAATAACAATTATGCCAGGTCATCTTCTTCAACTGCGTCTACTCCTAAGGCTACTACTCCAACTATTGTCTTCCGTCCAGAATTAAGATCAAGAGATTCAGTGGGAAGTAGTGGCAGCAATTCCTTATTACTTGAACAACACAGAAAATTACATTCTATATCAACACCAAATGGTCTATATACACCACTTCAACAACCTTCTATTCCTTCGATTCAACACTTACATCCACAGTCACATCAACCAGCAACAAATACCAATACTAATACCAACATCAATACCAATAATCTTCATCATCAATTCCATAGTCAACAGCCGCGTCACATTACTCTACCGTCTCCATCTACTCAACATCAGTTACTTCAGCCACATACACAACAAACCACTCCATCTTACCCTAATTTACACCCTCAAATGATTCGTCAGCATAGTTATCCTAGCTCTGTTCCTTTAAACTCCGTATTACAACGCCACCATATTCAATTGCAACAACAAATTCACCAACCCCATGTATATCAACCACAGCTTATGTATCAGCAACAACATGGAGCACAAAAACGCACGGAGTATATTTCAATAGGAGGAACAAGGTTACAACAACAAGATAAACCTGAATCATATTATGTGACTGTTCCTGCAGGTATGTATTATCCTCCTACCAATTCGTCAAAGGTAATGCCAGACAGAGGAAGGGGAAGGGGAAGAGGAAGAGGAAGCGGTAGAGGAAGGGGAAGAGGAAGAGGTAGAGGAAGAGGGAAAGGAAGAAAAACATTATTACAAGAACAGCATTCAAAACAATTTCCAGAACAGTTGGAACAAATGTTGAAGCCAGATTCTCAATTTCAAACTCAAGCTCCAATTGACTATGAAGACCAATCCAGGTCGATGTCGCCATTGATGCCGCCAGTATCTACAGCTACACCAGCTTCTGTCTCCATTCCTTTATCTACGGTTACATCCGCGTCTACATCCGCATCTACATCGGCGTCTACATTAGTACCCATACCATCAACAGCTTCGCCACCATCAACACCTGCCAAAGAATCATCAACAAATTTAAACAATAACAATCCTCTAGTTGACAGCGATAAACCAGTTCCAATTAAAACTAAAGCCAAATTTGAAAAAAATTCAAGTGGAGTCTCACATAAGTCTATAGGAGAAGAATGTACTTTTCAAGTTCAACTTAATGATCAAAAACCTTTCAGTCCTTCTGAATGTAAAATTATCAAGACTTCATTTGGTGATAATCCAAGAAAAAGGGGTGCTAATAAAGCACCAGCGATCCCATATGAATTGCGTTGGGATTTACGTGATCAGATAAATGGAGAGCCATCAAGCGAAATGATAACTGATGTCAAATCGCAATTACATTCATTCAGAATTTTTGAAGATGCCAGAGTTACTAAAGCAGCAGCTAAAGCAGCTGCTAAGAAACTTGAAAAAGAGGAAAAACGGAAAATCAGGGAGTTGAAAAAAGCTAAAAAACTGAAGAAAAAGATTTTCAAGCCACAAGAACAAGAACAAGAACAAGAACAAGAACAAGACCAGGAACAAGACCAAGACCAAGACCCAGACCCAGACCCAGACCAAGATCAAGAACAGGAACAAGAGCAGCAACAAACACAGCAACAAAAACAAGAATCAAAACCGAAACCAAAAGAAAAACGGTTTGCATCTCAGTTACAACAATGTAATCATTTGCCACCTGTTAAGAGAAGTTTTGAATCTAAATCCAAAAAATTATTTGCAATGAGAGCAATGAGATTACTAGCTCAAGATGAAGAAGAGGGAGAAGGTGGCAATGCTATGAGTAAGGCAGAAAGAGCAGGTAAAATTGCATCCTCCACAAGAGCGGCTATTTCTGCCAATGAAAGTGAAAATACTTCTACGGGAGGTTTTGAAAAAAATGGAAACACAGTAAATAATAATAAAATCTTCGAGCAAAAAGCCTCAGATGCCGAATCAATGAAGATCATCACAGTGTCAGTTACACCAAACAAGACAACGCCAATTGAACTTAACAAAGCAAGTTTATACATTCAAAAAGAGAAAGAAAAGAAGGATGATGAAAGAGCAACAGTACAAGAAGAAAAAGAGGACAATTTTGGGGAAGCTGGTGACGAAGTTGACTATGATGAGGATGACGAGGACGATGACGAGGACGATGATGATCATGATGACGATGATGATGATCACGATTACGAAGAAGAAGGTAATGGTGATGGTGCATATGAAGATACTGTATATGATACTGATACAGAAGAAGAGTCACATAGTACGTTAACTTCTCATGATAATAATGAATTTCAATATGGATCACAATCCGATAATGTTACACCTGAAGTCATGAATAATGTTCAATTTGTTGCCTATTCTCCACCATTGTACCATACAAAGAAATATAGTGCGTCTGGTATAACCATTGAGTTACCTCCTGCCCCTGCTCCAACGCTACCGCAAGTTTTAGCACCTCTCCATCATGGTACACCTCAAAGAGTCATTAGGTACAATAATAGCCCACTAGCATCTAACCCCAGCCTCAGTGCTTTTGTTACTCCACAGAAAAGACCTATAAGTATAAGAGAGAGATTATCTAGCATTTCAAGAAGAACAAACTCGCCATTACCAATTAACAAAAAAGCTAAATTAAATTCAGATGAAACTAGTGCTATGATTTTATGCAAATTGTCGAGTGAATCACATGGTAACTTTGAAAGAAAGAAATATGATAAGAAAAGACTCATTTTAGATTCGGAAGTGGATGAAGACATACCTGAACTGAAATATCCTGAGTCCAATCATGATGAATTAGACGAGATGAATCCTTCCAAGATGGTTCATAAAGTGAAGAAGAACCTCACTTTATTGAGTAAATATGGTAACAGACACAGCTATCATATTTACAAGACTTTGAGGGACGGTTATCTTAAGCAACTAGAACAATTAGACAAGCTTGATGCATTAGATGGGCTCACTAGCAAAAAAGATAATCTGGAGCAAGTTCATGATCCACAAGAAACTCAACAGCAAATCAGTGATATTGAACAGGAAGAAGAACAATACGATGATGATGAAGTTGAGTTAGAGCTAGATGACGAAGTAGAGGAATTTGAGCCTGAGGTCAAAAGGCAAATCCAACTAGAATCCGATTTGAAAGAGAAAGAATTGTATGAAGTGTTATTGAACAAGCTTAATCATAATTATAAGAAAAATGAAGCAATCAAAGAGTTTATTAATGATACAATCAAGAATTTCAGTGCTTTAAACTTTAAAGTAATTTATCGGTTGATGAAATTCAAGAAATTTTTAATTGATCAAAATGAATTGTTAAAGAATTCTAAATCTATTGAGATTGGATCCAACAAGAAAAGTGACCAAATTTGGAAAGTGTTTTTTGATTTAAAAGAATTTGAAGAATCAATGGATTCTAATAAGAAAGAAAAATTGACATTGAATGAATATTCACCTATCATAACACACAAAGAGTTCTCAAGATTAATGAGTTCAAAGATTGATATGAAGAGCGCCAATGAGCATGGAGAAGTTTACAAGAACTTTAGAGAAGAATTGAAAGAGATTCAAGAGTTGTTTGAATCTGGAGATATAGAAGAGCATGATAATGAGAGAATGCATGATGTCTTGCTTCCCAAATCATCAAGTTCTAGCGATTTGAGTGACAGTAATGAAAATCATGGTGGTGATGTTAATGCAACATCGATTTATGTTGGTGACGAAGCCCACCCTCATTCATCTACATATAATTCTACTTCTTCTCACCTTCATATCCCTTCTTCTTCATCTACTACAATGGAGTCCAATGGAACTAAGAAGATCAAGACTTCAAAGATGTTGAGAGAGATTCAATGTGTGGACAACTTCAGTATTGATAAGAAGGAAATCAAGAGACGTTCGAATAAATTACAAAGCGCAAGAGAATTCAACGAGAATAACGGCGGCAGAAATAACGATGTTTACAGAGAAGTTTACGATGCTATAGAACGAAAGAATTATGACTCGGATATAGATTACAGCAGTGGAGGGAACTCCAATGCAAGTGGCGGTGGTAATGGCGGCGGTGTTGACAGCAATAATGTGAGTTCAGTAAGACAATTAACCAGTGATTATAAAAACACACCAGGGCATAAGAGCTATAAGACAAGAAAGTATTACCAGGGTCCAAAAGGTTTAAAACCCAGCGATGTATCTAGTGACTTGAAGTTGATGAAGGAACTAATCAACGCCAGCCATTGAGCATAGTCACGTATCTGTATATAGTACCAATATTATAGTATATGTATATACTACCCCATTACAACGATAAATTCAGTCATAAAAAGATAGCCACATGTAAACAAAATAAGTATAAGTAAGTTCTTCACAAAAGTAGTCCACATTTATATGTATAAATGCATATATATCCAAACACCCGTGCCCACAAAGACGCTTGGGCACAACTTGCAACAACAGCAATAGTAATAATAGACTGCTTACCCGCTTACCACGCAAAACAAGCACACGCCACACCATTGCGCCACTTTGTAAGAGGCTGGTAAATACGTGCGCCACACAAAACAATCAGAGAAATCAAAGAAAAAAATTTCTTCTTCACTGAGGAAGAAAAAGACTTCTGCGCTGGAAATATTTCGACATCTTTTAAGTTAACATATCCAACTTATAGTATTATCTTTATTTCTTGGATTTACTCTGCCTCTCTATCTACAAGTATCCATATCTCATACACCATGTCCACTGAAGAAGAAGTATGTACTATTTCATCTGTGCCAGTGCACAGCGTTTCCATTATAAGGTGATATCACTGCACTATCCTTCGACTTTGGGCCCTATACATTTCATACGAGAGAAAATTCAAACGTACACACATACGCTGATATACTTTGATTTTGCCCACAGTTATCAATTGATCAATCGATTAATCACACACATGTCTTTATGTGTTGTGTTTTTGATTTATCTACTCATCAGCTAACTTGTCTGCTGAGTAGATGCGTCTGTGTGTTGGCGTTTTGTTTGGATTTTTTGCCTTGTCGTTTTTTTTTTATCCAATGACAAATTCTATGAAATTTATTGGCTGATGATCAGTGATGGTCACTTTATGATAATTTTTTTTTTTTGCTTTTTGCTTTTAAGAATACATTATACTAACTTATATTCACCTATTATTTCAGCACCATTTCGAAACCGCTGATGCCGGTTCCTCTACCACCTACCCACAACAATGTTCCGCTTTAAGAAAGAACGGTTTCGTTGTTATTAAAGGTAGACCATGTAAGATTGTCGATATGTCCACTTCTAAGACTGGTAAGCACGGTCACGCTAAAGTCCATTTAGTTGCCATTGATATCTTCACCCAAAAGAAATTAGAAGATTTATCTCCATCTACCCACAATATGGAAGTCCCATTTGTTACCAGAACCGAATTTCAATTATTAGATATTGATGATGGTTTCTTAAACTTAATGACCCCAGATGGTGAAACCAAAGATGATGTCAAGGCCCCAGAAGGTGAATTAGGTGACAAATTACAAGCCGACTTCGATGAAGGTAAAGATTTATTAGTCACTATCATCTCTGCTATGGGTGAAGAAGCTTGTATTTCTTACAAAGAAGCTCCAAAGGGTAACTAAGTTAATCAAAACTGAATTCCCTATATGGTATCATTTCATCCTTTCATTACTCCTCCCTCTCATCCTCCTACTACTACTATTATTATTATTTTAATTTAATTAATTCAACCCCCTTTCTTTTTCTTCTTTTTTCTGATTAATGCGTTTTTTTTTTAATAATAATCTCATTAAGAAGAAACATGAATATATAAATTCTTTCTATATTATTATCATTATTATTATTAAACATATAAACATTATTTAACAAAAAAAGAATAAAAAAAAAGAACATCACATATACTATACATTATCGTTTTCTACTAATCAAGCTTAGCTAAATTATTTAATCTACTTAGTATTATCTCTTTACTAGACTCATATAATTCACCATTGAGAAATATCTCATCGAGTATAAGATAAGTTTGATAAAAATTGAATACCAAATCCAACTCACACACATTATCAAAATATTCGTCTAGTATCTCTACTAACAATTGAATCAATTCAAGATAGTATAGCTCATTATCATTTAATTCAATGCAAAAGATGAAAAATAGCCCATTGTACCTCCTGTAAACCAATTTTTTCGTATTATTGTCAAAAAGAACAAAATTACTACTGCCAGAAGCAACATATCCCCTGTCCCTTGCGCTACCATTAGTTGGACCACCTACCCCTTGAATACCGCCTTTACCAAGGTAGTCTCTAGAAGAGATCAATCGATGTACTTTCTTAATCGTCTGTTGACGTGCACTGCTTGTGCTCTGTGCCGTGTTAGAGAACCACTTCGATATCCTCACTTTGCCCTGTCTATTGAGCGCCAATATATACTGTATTGCCATGGTATTCTAATGCTGATGTGTACAATTCCTAGTGAACACTTCCAACCTCTATGCGTATGTAGAGCCGGGACTACAGTGCTCTGATACATCCAGATCATCCGTATACATATATACTATATAAAGATTTCTATTTGTATTTGATTCTGCACTGCTCCACCTCATCGAGCCTCCCCGGCTATTCATTCTGCTTTGAGAAAGTGGTGAAGTGGGTCATATAGCTTACAGAGTAGGGATGTATATACTTATATATATGTACTTCTCTATGTATTTATGTCTATGCGTTGACCGTACTGTTTGACTGCTTGTTGTCTACCGTCACTGGCTCTACTTCTTTGGCGTACAGAGCCAGCTATCATTACTGCCGGCTTCCATTCAATTGAGAAACTTACTTCACTGCTACTTTATCGCAACTGATTTATCTTTTCATCCATAGAAGGGGAAAGAAGAGAGATAAATATTGAAAAGTTTTTGTTTGCACAGTATGAATATTACTGCAAGTGTGGTATACAGGCAGCTAAACAGCTGTTTGGTCAATTTGCCCAGTGCTCTCGTGAATCCTTTGCTACAGAGTAACATTTTGCTTCAATCGATATGCATTGAATTGTCATGGGCTGACTCTTCAGTGACTGCTAAAAAATCAGGCAAGGCATCCAATGCTTATTATTCAGGCTGGTCTGGCCATTTTTCATCTCAGGCAAACACAATTGAAATAGATTCAAACTTTGCCATTTCCTTGGGCCTCAGAGAGAAGCAAAAGATAAATGTAAAAGTTATACTTGATCTCCCAAAAATCATATCCGTGGAGTTAGAACCAGAAACAAGTAGTGATTGGGAAATTACGGAACTACACGCACAATTTATTGAAGACAGATTGCTGAATCAAGTTAGATGCGTGTCTAAAAACCAGCTGGTTTTAGCCTTCCCCAATGGCAACAACGTTGTTAAATTTAATGTCAAATCAATCAAATCAGAATCAGGTGAGTTAACAACAGGTATATTAGGCAATGACTCCGAATTACATATTGCTCCAAAGGTTTATAGAAGGCCGACGATACCAAACTCCTCTTCTGTAGGCTCACCTAATGGTAACCGAAGAAGAAGATCGGTTAGTAGCAGAAGAGCATCAAGATCGAATTTACTTCCGGCTGTTATCCTTAGAAGTATATCTTTACCACATCAACACTACTCATCCTTATGCGAATCAACGAATCCTTATGAAATTTTTATTAATTTCAATCAGCAGTCAGTGTATCCACAATTAAAAAATTCTAAATACGTTCAAATAGCTTTAATTTCAGGGCCAGGTACACCAGCAAGAGCAGCAAATCCTGCATCACAGTCTATGGCCAATAATAGATCTGATACCTCTTCTACGAACGAAGCGAGTTTACAATCGAATTCACGTCACTCTTCGTCGTCATCTACCTCTACAATGCATTCTTCAGCGACACTGACTTCTTCCTCCTTTTCTGCTGATAATAAAGTCACCGAAGCTAAGAAACTTACCGCTAGGTTAACCCATAACTCTCGTGTCCCCATTGGCCAAGCGTGTATCTCTGAAAAGCTTGCAATTGCATTGGGGATTGAAAAAAGAGTAGGCGATTCTCTTTGTATTGAAATTGCTCCTCCACAATTGGAAAAATTGCAATCTAACACTATAATAATCCACAAATATGTCACTCATACACCATCTGTTTCTGAGATATCGATCAAGAGTAACAATAACTCCTTTGAAAGTAAAAAAGAGCAAAAGCAAAAACAAGATAAAATCAGTAAAGAGTTTCAAGATCTGTTCGATACTGGGAAATTGAATCTTTGGGGTAACCCACTTACTAATGGTATTAGGCTACCTAGGATTGATGGGCTTCTCCCATTGGGTGGATTTATAGAATTCAAAAAAGAAAATAAGCTAAATCAAAACAATTGGTGTGTTTTCAAAGAACTTGCTGAATTGCCTAAAGTTGAAATGGGTGACAATATCCTTAAACCAGAATCGTTTATACCCATGAATAAACTAAACTCTGAGCAGAATGTTAACGAAGATGAAGACAAAAAAGCAGTTATTGGTCAAAAACAGATTTTGAGAGATGTCGTTAAATCATTACAGAGAAACTCTGAGAGTGGAGTGTTACTGTATGGTGCAAGCGGTAGTGGTAAAACTATAATTTCCAAAGAAATCTTGAAAAGAATGTTTAATACATCTGGTCATTACATCAAATCCATTTCATGTGAAAACTTGTCTTTAGGAAATATTTCCCATCTCAAGAATCAACTATTGGAAGTATTCAATGAAATTAGCTGGCATGCACCTTCGTTGTTGCTTTTGGAAAACTTAGATGCCATTATACCGGCTGAGATGGAGAATACAGACTCTAGTTTGTCTCGTCAATTGTCCGAGCTACTAGTCTCTAAACTTTCTAAACTCATGAGCCAAAGACAAGTTTCATTATTAGCTACAGCAAAGTCCAAAGAATCGCTAAATGCAACTGTATTTCAAACCCATCTCATTGAAGATGATTTCCAGTTACGCCCACCAGATAAAGAATTGCGTAAGGAGCTGTTTTTACATTATCTCTCAAAGTTAGATGTTGAAATTAACGAACATTCAGAGTTGCTAAATGACATTGGGGTAGAGACTGAAGGTTACTTGCCTTCAGATTTAAAGATTTTAGTTGATAGGTCTTATCATGACTTAATCTCCCAGTCGTTAGAGAGCGAAAATGAGAGCGGTGCTGAAGATGATGAAAATAATGAGTTGAATATAAAATTAAAATTAACTTGGAAAAACGTCGAAAAAGCTTTAGATAATTTCACACCTTCTTCATTACGTGGTGTGAAGTTACAAAAGTCAAGCGTCTCATGGAAAGATATCGGTGGATTAAAAGAAGCCAAATCGATATTGTTAGAAACTTTGGAGTGGCCAACTAAATACGCCCCTATATTTGCTAACTGCCCACTGCGTTTGAGATCAGGTATTTTGTTATATGGTTATCCAGGTTGTGGTAAAACGTTGCTTGCTTCAGCGTTGGCAGCTCAATGTGGTCTTAATTTTATCTCAATTAAAGGTCCAGAAATTTTAAACAAGTATATTGGGGCATCTGAACAATCAGTCCGTGAGTTGTTTGAGAGAGCACAAGCTGCCAAACCATGTATCTTGTTTTTTGATGAATTTGACTCTATTGCACCAAAGAGAGGACATGATTCCACTGGTGTCACTGACAGAGTAGTTAATCAAATGTTAACCCAGATGGATGGTGCTGAAGGACTAGACGGAGTGTATGTGCTTGCTGCAACTTCAAGGCCCGATCTCATTGACTCAGCTTTATTGAGACCTGGTAGATTGGACAAAAGCGTCATTTGTGATATACCTAACTTGGAAGATAGATTGGATATTCTTAAGTGTGTCACTAGGACAATGAATTTAGCTGATGAGGTCTCGCTTGAAGATGTTGCTGCAAGTTGTGACGGATTTTCGGGAGCTGACTTACAGGGATTGGCGTATAACGCTTACTTGAAAGCTGTTCATGATAAAGTGGAGAATTTGCAACTCGAAATGTCTAGTGAAAAGGCTAGCTCTGAGTCTGATAGTACAAACAACATTGACTTCTTTCAAGTTACTGAGTCTGCAAATGATGGGAAGCAAACCAAGAGTAATATCCATAATGAAAGAGTTAAGATGTCTGTCAAACTCAGTCAAATTATCTCCTCTTACTCTTCAGATTCTTTAGATGCCAACTCTCAAAAAGCTGAGTCATCTAATGATAAATTAGAAGATCAAGTAATTATATCAAAACAAGATTTTGAACACTCTTTGAATGAAACCAAATCAAGTATTTCGCAAAGTGAACTGAAAAAACTACAGAAAATTTACGATCAATTTTTGAATGGCAGAGATGGAAACTTGCCTGATGGTGAACCTAGCAACGAAATTGGCGGTAGAACTACATTAATGTAAATATTAAGATCTAACACAAAAAAGAATTACGTATTGTATGTATATAAAGTAAATTCAATTTTCGATTATTTTTGTTTAGCTAAAAAGAAAGAAGTATAGTTAAGCAAATTAGTTTGTCTATGTACGGTATCTAATGTCTCTTAACGACACCTGCAGCATCTGCATTTTCCAATATATATTTTTTGTAATCTTGAATAGTACCAGGGAATCTTCTCACGGTACCGTTTTCACTAACCCAAATTTCATTACATACATCATTAATCATGGAGACATCATGACTAACCATTAAAATACCTCCCTTAAAATTATTCAATGCCTCGGTTAATGCATCCAAACCAGATGTATCTAAATGATTGGAAGGTTCATCAAGAATCAAAACATGTGGGTTATTAAGACACAAAGCAGCGAATGCAACTCTTGACTTTTGACCACCAGATAACAATTGCATCTTCTGCAATGATAAAGAACCAGTAATACCAAATGAACCTAAATGACGTCTGTACTCTTCGTCTGATTTCCCTGGGAACTTCGTGCTCATCCAAGTCACTGCACTAAGTGACAAATCCATTGAATCAACATGATGTTGAGCGAAATATGCAATACGTAATCTAGAATTACGTGACACGGAACCATCAATTGGCGTGTTCTCACCCATTAACAACTTTAATAACGTGGTTTTACCACAACCATTGGCACCAACTAATGCAATACGTGAGTCCATTTGAACATCCAAATCCACATCCTTTAATAGCAGCTTGCTTGGATCGTAACCAAAAGTTACACCTAATAATTGTAAAATAGGTGGAGATAGCTTTTCTGGATCGGGGAATTTGAAGGTAATCACTTTGTCTTCTTGTGGTGGTTCCAAAACCGGTAGTTTCTCAAGTTTCTTGATTCTAGATTGTGCTTCTGAAGATTTAGCAGCATTATATCTGAATTTGTCGATAAATGCTTGTAAATGTTGTCTGTATGCCATTTGGTTTTCGTATTCTCTCTTTTGGTTCTTGAGCCTCTCTTCTCTAGTATTGTAGAATGAATCAAAGTTGGAACCTCTGTAGTAGTCTAATCTCTCTGAATGCTGGTGTATAATATCAGTAGCAACCTCATTCAAGAACGCACGATCATGTGAAACAACTAAAACGGTAGATGGGTATGTTTGTAAATAGTGAGCCAAGTAAGTAGACGATGGGACATCCAACATATTGGTAGGTTCATCTAATAAAAGCAAGTCAGGCTTACAAAATAATGCTCTAGCTAATGACAATCTCATTCTCCAACCACCAGAAAAAGATTTTGTTGGATTATGTTGTGTTTCCTGAGTAAAACCCAAACCAAACAAAATAGAAGCAGCTCTACCTTCAGCTTTATCACTTTCCATGTCACTTAATTTCTCATGAACTTCTTCAAGTCTTTGAACTAAGTCATTTTGTTCATTTTCCAACTTCTTTACTTCCAATGATTCTTCTTCAAATTCTTTCTTCAAGCTATCAATTTCAGAAATTCTGGAGTTGATCTGCAATTCTTCATTCAATAACTGTTTTCTCCAAACATCAGCATCCAATACAGACTGCAAAGCAGTAGTGTCATCACCCCTCAACTCTTGTTCTACATATAGAATAGTAATGTGTTTGGGAATGTTCAATTCTCTTCTGGAAAGGGCTCTTAGCAATGTAGATTTACCAATACCATTTTGACCAACAAGACCATATCTTCTTCCAAAAGCTAGAGTTAGTGAGGCATCAGTCAATATACGTTGACCTTGACCAACATATAAGTCAAATGTATCAACTTTAATATCCTTTGATTTACCTGCAGCGGCACCAAACTCTGGGGGATTAATTTTGAGGAAGAAAGAGTCATAATCCTCACTCTTTTCATCGTTGATCAATTTAGATGCTTCATATTCAACAAACTTGTTTGCTCTCTTGGCAACCTTCTTTGCAATTTTGGCTTCCGCTTTCTGTAATTTCTTTTTATCGACCCTTGTCTCCATTCTCTTACCTGTGTGTTCAATATCTTGAGTAGACTGTAATAAAGCCAAAGAACTGTTGAGATCTCTTTGTTGATTATTCACAAGATCAATATCCAACAGTTTCTTCGAAGTATCGCCTGTAACTGATAACTTTGCCATGTTTTCATTCAATTTTTTTGTCAATGTTTCAGACATTTTTGATCCCAAAGTTTCTACTTTGCCTTCATCTCCACCAGCACTCAAAAGCAGTTTCTTGAGGAAATCAACTTCATCCTCAATATCAAGTTGTTGAGCGGAAACAGAGTCTTCGGTACTCTTAGCTATAAAATTATAATATCCAACAGTGTAGTCCGCTACTAATGGGTCAATCGCCGGCACAGCCTGACGGACCTGTAAGCCAATATTAGACATTTGTCGAGTCGTAGTTGCTACTTGCTTGTATTGCAATCTGTGGAATCAACACAATTCTTTGCAATGAATGCATTCATAATAAGCCAGAGATAGCTGGACTTTTCAACGAGACAAAAAAATTTCTCGGGCTTCAACAAAAGTATTGCAACGTAATGGAATGTTGTAAAATTTAGTGTAAATGTTTTTTGTTATATTATTAATACAGAAGTGATATGTAGTTAATGTAAAAATATATAATTAAGTTAAGAATAGTTGCGCTTTTCTCTTGCCTGTCATTTCGTCAAAGTGGGATTTGATTGACACCTCAACCTTGTCGAACACAGATACCTCTCTCAATACACCCTCATTGGTTTTGAATGAAAGTTTGTATAATTCCTCGTCAAAGACACCTGAATTTGGATCTCCCAGACTTTCGAGCTTGATCAAACTTTCAACCCCAAATTTAGGGACCAATACAACTATACCATTGGAAAATACCTTGATGACGTATCCTTCTTCTTTTGTTTCATTGTTCTTCATTACTTGACCAACATAATACTCAATACTTGCTCTACCAGCAAATTGGGCATTTCTATGACGTTTATTGATGTTTTTCACAACCAAATCCATCTTAGTTTTATCTCTATGAATGATATCAAGTGGCTCGTAACCTATGGCACCGGCTAACTGCCTATGAGCAACGACATCACAGTATCTACGAATTGGAGATGTAAAATGAGTGTAAATATCAACAGCTAAACCATAATGTCTGAAATCTTCATAACCATAGTTACCAGATGCAAAATATTCTGCCGCCATCATACAACGAGTAGCCATAATTCTCAATAATGTGTTGAAGTAAGGGTCTTGATCATCAACACAACGATCCAGAGAATCAGCTAAGGCTTTTGAGCTTTCTAGTGAAATGTTCATGCCTTTTTTGACACGCAACATGTCATTTAGAACTTCGAAATTGGTAGCAGGAGGATTGGCGTGACGACGAAGCATGGCAACTTGAGGATAAGCGTCAAATATCTTTCTTGCAACTGAAATATTGGCCAACAACATAAATTCCTCAACTAAAGAGTTTGTATCCAACAATTTCTTGATCTCAACTTCACCTGGATCTGATGTTTCGCTGTCCATATGGACTTTGACTTCTGGGGAAGCAAGATTCAATGCACCTGCATCCATCCTCTTCTGTTTCAATTTTTTGGAAAGTTTAAGTAATATTCTCATTCCTTGTGTCAAAGGATCTTGTTGAGATTGATCGTCTATTCTGATTTGTGCTTGCTCGTAAGCAAATGCTTCTCTAGATTTGATAATGGACTTGAAATAATCCACACTTACAATGTTCGCTTCACTATCAAGTTCCCAAATCACAGAAAAAGCAAATCTTTCCACGTAAGGCTTTAAAGAACATAAATCAGTACCTAAAAGCATTGGTAACATATCAATCCTCTTATCTACTAAATAAACAGATGTACCCCTAGAAGCACCTTCTTGATCCAATGCTGTTCCAGCCTTAACAAAGTGCGTAACATCAGCAATATGGACACCCACTTCATAATTACCATTGGGCAACAATTGCGCGTGTAAAGCATCATCGATATCAACACATCCTGGTGGGTCAATTGAACAAATTAATTTATCTCTTAGATCTCTCCTCTTCGCTAATTGGGGATCTCCGTTGTCTAAATTTTCAGGAACTTTCCAGTCATGACCTTCCTTAGGTAAACAATCTAAGACGTTCTTGGAGAATGGTCTATACTCAACATCGTGTTCAATCAATAATGCTTCCTGTTCAGCATCTTTGTCTTCAATTTCACCTAATGTTCTAACAAAATGACCTTCTGGAAATTTAGACGTTGAAGGCCACGAATCTACAGCAACCACAATTCTCTTGCCGGCTAATTCGTTAGCTCTTCTGGTTCTAATCCTAATTTTGGGTAAAGATCTATCCATCAATATAACAAAACAACTTTTTGCGGCATTTCCTGTTTGCGACTTGTTACCAGAGCTGGGAGCAATTTGACCAACGTATAATCTCCAGCTTCTTTTCACAATCCCAACTACTCTAGCGGTTGGAACAATCTTCTTATCCTCACTACTATTCTTTTGCGCTAAGGAAGCTTCTTGTCTCAATAATCGTCTTTCTTCATCCGATATAACGTATTGATTATCGTCACTTTCTCCAACCCCATTTTTGTTAATAATTTCTTCGTCAACAATATCATTGGAGGGCTTTTTCCATTGAGTTTTTGGTAATAGTTCAACAATAACAGAATCACCGTTAAATGCTCTATTCAAATTCTCTGTTCCAAGAATGAGCAGTGGTTTGGGTAAAGAAGAAACAGAAACAGATCCTTCTAAAAAGTTATAAGAGGAAACTTCAATATTACCTTGGTACAATGTTCCATTTTTGACACCACCCATAAGTCTAGCAGTTGAGTAATACTCCGGATACTTAACTTCATTCAAGTTTCTTGCAAAACTGGTATTGTTAGGAATCAGGTCTTCCAGTTCATTGGCATTTGGCAAGAGCATCACATAATCTTTTAATGTCATGACATGTAAGTTGTCCTTTGTTGACTTGATAATATTATCTTTGTCCCCCGTCAACAACACAACGGATATCCCGTGTTTCTTCAAATGGTTAGTGTAAAATAAGGCAGTTTGTCTAATCAATCTATCATTGTAGTCATTTATAATTTCACCTTTCTCTCTTCTAACGTACGTGGACGCTTTGAATTCGTTATGGAAAACAATAAATCTTTTTTCTTCATTCTTGCATAACGTTCTTATCCTAGCATATATTGGATAACTTCTATTCCTAACTTCATCTAATACTGTTTGTGGGATGATGACATCATAAAACGCAAGACTGCTTTCAAGTAAGTCAATAGAATTCAGTACAACATTTGTATCGGCTATTATGTAATGCTTTCCTATGTTGTTTTTCTTGATTGAAAGAGGTTCTGAGACTAAAATCGGAGTTGGAACTTCTCCTTGTGCATTTGGTCTGTAAAATTCTGCGCATAATTCACAGCTTTGGGACATACAAGGAATATCGTCTCTAAGATAATGTTCTCTTACAATTTTTGAGGCACCACCATTACGAGATCTTACGAAAACCTTCTGAGCAACAGCAAGCCCTGTGCTTAATCTTTTCCTCTTGCTAAGCTCTACTGCAGACATTATGTTCCACAATCAAATGTTAGAGTATTGAAAGTACTACAATAACAGCAAGATACCCAGAAAAAGAGTAGTGAAGTACCTGCTATATTCTTCATCGCCTGCCTTTTGTAACCTACATATTAAAACAGTATCAATTTTTTTTCCCCTGCAAAATTATTTTCGATAGCGCACGCCAGAATTTGTAATCATGTCTCTTTAAAGCAATAAATGTCAAACTCAGGAGTTCTAAAGTAATACTGCTGTATATTATTGACCATTCGTGTAATCACAATATTGTCTAAGTCATGTAATAATTACAGTCTATTAATGTTATTTACAATTTAGTGCTACATAGCTACAAAAATACAGTCTCAAAGCTCTCTTTTTTCTAAAGCCTTTTCTTTACTCCAGGTTTTGATCCAGTCAGCAGAATCAGCCTTTGGCACAAACATGATTTTGAGAGCATTATCAAAAAGCGGCACTTTGGGGCTTTGTGACATTAACGCATTGTTGATTGCTGCCTTTTTACCTACTTTAATCAAGCCACCAGATTCTGTCTCCATATATGCTTCTAATTTCTTTGGTCTAAAGTTTTCGTGTTTTGGATCTTTGAAAAATGATTCGGGTCTGTCCAATACTAGCTCCATTATCTCCAATGGAGTTGTAAGTTCACTTATTTCAGCGACAAAATCAAACTCGTCGGTCGTGGGGTATAAGATCATAGCAGAGAATATAAGTTGGGATTCAATATCTTCTTTGTCCTCCAAATGTAATTTATTTTCCTTGAGAAGGTCGGCAGGGCTACTAGTGTTAACTAAAGTCAACCCTCTTGCTTTGATAGCTAGATCCAATGTCTTTTCTACCCTTTCTTTTTCCTCTAACGCTTTTTTAGCTTTTTCTTGAGCTTGAGCAATGGAATACTTCTTGTCTTCAATGGTTTTGAGTAATCCTTTAACTGCTGCATTCTTATCATCTATTTTCATGGCATAATCCAAGACTTGCTCAGCTTCATCGTATCTTTCCACGGCAACATAAGCCTTAGCTGAACGAAACAAGGCTTTGACGTTTCTTGGTTGCAGCTTGAGACATTCTTTACAATCATTTATACACCTTCTGAAATTTCTCAACTCTAAATTACAAGCTGCTCTGTTCAAATAAAGAGAAGCATTTATATCATTAACGTCACATTTTACCGCTAAGCCTTTATTGTAATACTCCACAGCATTCTTGTATTGCTTTCCTTTGTAACAATCATTACCTTGATTTTTAAAATTAGTGGCAATTTCGTCTGGTTCACCTTCGTATGCAAGCGCTTTCAAAGCTTCAACCTGTGTGTTCTCACCACCTTCACCATCACCTTCATCCAACTCGGTCATGAACAGTGGCAGTCTATTCAAATCAGCAACAACTTCATCTACTGACTTGTCCGTAACTCCTGCTAATTGAGGTGGTAAAGCAGGCTCGCCTGGTTTAGGAACATATTTTCTTCTTTCCCATTCACTGATATGAGCTTTGATAGACTCCTCCTCCTCTATCTCTGTTATTTTAGCCATTGTCTATATCACTGAGCAGTGCCTACTTGCTTCTATATGACCTAGGGAGTGCTTTATATGCAATGATTTAAAGACTAAAAAAAAAATTTAAGCCTTCCAAGAAAGCTGACGGGTTTGTGGACTATCGTCTTTTTTTTGTGCGTGTGGGATTTTACCCTGCAACATTTACTCTTGTTGCAATAATTTGCAAAATAGAGATTTTTTTATCGTTAGTATGGGTACGGTCAAGCGACGATATACACATCTAATGCATATATTATACAGACTGGTTCTTTAAACAATCTCTTTGTATGTTATGGGCAATTTGGCAATGAAAATCAAATAGACAAGTCCACGCTGTGCTCAATTTTTGATATCTTTTCTTTAAAATATAATTTATTAAATTTCTACTTACAGATTTCAATGCGAGTACAAAAATACTTAATTATTCTTCTTTCCATTTACCGAACTTCTTGTAATCATCATAGATGGCTCTGAAAATGACTCTGCTTTGAGAGTCAATCGACTGATTGACGAGAGTAAGCTCGTTCGCAGTCAAAACATCAAAAATCAAGAAAATACATCTATTCAAACTATCTTTAACTGCCGGGTTTATAGTGTATTTCAAGTAGAAGTAAATGTAGTTGAGAAGTAGGTTTGGAAGCGATTTCCTTAACTGAACTTTGACTATAGATAAAGTTGTAGTTAATGCAGCTGAGCTAGACTCTTGTTTATTATTGTTGGCAACCAAGTTGGCCTTCGAAGAAGGTTCACATAAAATACTCATGAGTTTTTCAAAGGGAACAATAGGCAACTCGGAGCCTATACTGTTTCTTTGGAAAGTCAGTTCCATCATAGGGATAATAGCAGATATTATCAAGTGGTGACGATTTGAAAGTCTAAATCGATGCACTAGAAGAATGTTCGATAACACTTTACTCAACTCATTATAAATTTTATCAATTGAGGCACTTGAGTCACTCAGTAATGCATATGATATTTTGGTTGAGTAAGCAATAATTAACTCCACTGTATATTGTGATAATGCCCAACTTTTATGGGTTAACAGCTGCTGAATAGCAGTAGTAAATCTTGACACGCTATCTAGATTATCCAAAAGAACAACATTGTCTATATTCATAACTGCAGATATGGAAGCAACAATGACCTTATGAATGTCGCTCAGATCTTCTGTCGGTTTCTTCACAGAGTCTAAGTACACCGTTAATATGTCGCAGTAATTTGAGAAATATTTGTTAGTTTCATCAGAAAAGCTTTTGAGTAAAAATCTCCAGCTTTCAAGAAAAACCTCTGTATCATTGATGTTGTCTAAGTAAATAGAAAAACCATGAGATAATTGACTGCTTGAGCAATTTGAGAGTAGAACAAAGAACAACGTCATTAAATAAGTAGGGGTTGTAGTCTTCACCGATGAAATTAGGGAGAATAATCCTACAGATACCGCTGAATGATCGTGATATTGAAATCCAAGTTTTGGAATGAGCTGCCTAATTTCAGCTTGTGGAAGCTCTAAAGTTACATTCATTTCGGAGAGGGTCCCAAGGATCATACAAACATCACTTGGATCGTGCAATGTTCTACAGTTTAAAGCTTGGGTACATGCTTTGAAAAATAAATCATAAATCCCATTGAATAAATAGAATCCCTTTTGCATATCCCTTTCAGCTTTAAATAGACACATGGTAATTTTAAGAACTGAGAAATCAATGATCTTTTTAGATTTTAAAACAGAATCAAATTTAGCTTCCAGCTCATGAGTAATTTTAGAGAGTACAGCAGAGCTAGTTTTATCTGATCCTTGCTTTAGGTGTGAAACAAATACATCATGTAATATTTGAAAGCTTAGCTCTAAATCTTCATCATCTTGCGATTGCTCAATAATTTGATACATCGTCGATATGTCTGTCTCAACTTTTGATTTAAAGGTGGGTTGTACTAAAACCTGTAAAATTGCTTTTTTTATAAAAGCAGAAAATACCTTGTCTCTTGATTGAATGGATCTGTCAACATATATGTTCAGCAGTAATTCTCTTTGTGATCTCTTATAACAAAATATGGGTATCGTTTCCAACAGTTGAACGTCATCGCAAATATTGTTCGTTTGCTCGATTCTTGCAATGAGACACTCAATAATACAATTGATCATGATAGGTTGCTCATGAAGAATATCGTTTGAAAGGAACTCTCTCAAGTAATTATGCGAAGAATTTTTCACGAGATTTTTGACAAAGAACTCCATCTTATTATCCAGAGCGTACTCAAAAAGAACAAACCATCTATTGATTAACAATTTCTCAGCGCCATTGTTTTCAAGTAATGTGCCCGTAAAAGTCTCAAATAGGTTTTGCCTGAAAACTTTAGGAAACACCTCATAATCCTGCTCCAAAACTCTGAAACAACTAAAGAAAAAAGAAGGAATATTCAGATCATTTGGTGTACACCTAGAGAGGATTTCTACAACATAAATATCAGATAAATCCTCAAAGTCATAAAGCGACAACACAAGATATATTAAATTCCAGTAGTAGTCCGTACTAGTTTCTTCAGATTGGAAACTAACAACTTTCAAAAATATAGGTTTCAATATCTGAGTTACTGTAAGTAAATTTTTAGTGATGGCACTATTGATCGAACCAGTTACACCTGCCAACAAACCAGTTGCGATTGAAATAAGCACATAGGAGCAACCTTTCGGATTATCATAAAATTTCTTCACAGTCGAGTCAGCTAGTCGCTGAATTTGAACATTCGACAAAGTAATTAGCTTTTGTGAAAAAATATTTATAAATTGTTCTGAGGTCAATAAGTTATTCACGTCTTCTTGGATCCTGGAAATGTATAAAGCCCAAACCTCAACAAATTCTGGAATCTCCCTAGATCTTACGTAACAATTCAAAAGCGAAGTCAATATATCTAAATCACTCGTGGCCCATTGCTTGTTATGCAATGCTGACGATATAATCTCATTAACAAATTTTATGCCTACAGCTGAATTTCTTTCTAGAGACTTTGTAATAATTAAGTGGTTCATTTGTTTCCCATTTTTCAGCTCTTCTTCTACTAAGTTTGATAGAAAATCAACTGATAACGTTCTGTTCATCGATACTATTTTTATCAAAAGCTCACTTTTGATTTGTGGATAATTTGTGATAAAAATTGAGAATAACGATTCTAATTCATCAATGTTGACTTTAGTGATGAGTAATTCAAAGCAATGGCCTATAACAGACGACTCTAAGCCAAAGACCAATGAAGAATTGATAAAGCACTCAATGTTGCTTTTTAGATGACTTATATTTTCCTTTCTAAATAGTATTTCTGTTGTAATGCTTTTGAGCATGTTTGTGATTTCAAGGTTGTCCAAGGTGCTCTCAAAGTACATGACATTCGGAAGTATAGATGAACAAAAAGTTTGAACATTTTTGGGCCCGTACCTTTCAACGGTAGTATTGTTCAGCTTGTAGACTTGGTAACATGTGGAAACGATTTCTGAGATTAATAATGTTGGGCAATGTGCTTTATTGTAGCTCAATAAGGAAAATAATTTAGATATTATAGTTATATTTTGGTCATTTGACACACTAAGTTTTGAATCTTTTAAGACTAATTGTATGCTGTTATTTAGACTAGTTATCAACTGGATATTACCTTTGAGTGAATCTAAGCTTTCTATTTCAGTCAAGGCTTGAACAATAATGTCATTGAATCTCATGCGACTACTTATCTTGTTTCTGATAGCCTGGAACTCGACTGTCTGATCTAAGCTTATCCAACATTTGCAAAATAATTGCCACACCTTGTCACTGACTTTAAATGGCTTAAACTTCTGCCCTGATAGTCTGTCTATGACTAGCTCAAATACAAATTTCTCCTTGTCCGGAAGGTATAACTGGCCGTCATATACCCCATCTATTAAATTGTTTGAAATCGTGCATATTTCCTCTAAAGTAATGTCTTTTCCTCTAAGTGTTTTCGTAATGAAGGTAGCTGTCACGTTTTCCAAAAGCACAACCATTGCTGATGTGTCTCTCTTACGCTTCTAAAACCCCAACGTGGATATAAGACAACTCTACTTTAAATACAAGTTCTGCAAGCTCTCTTAGACTCTTAGATAAACCCATACAAAGTTACCTGCATCTAAAATTTTTTTTTTTTAATGTCGTGCCTGCCTCACTGGGTTTGAAAATCTGAGGTAAACAAGACATCGAATAAAGATGGAAGAAGATTGTAGGAGATAGAAGTCTGCAGTTTGGGTACTTAAAAGCACATCAGAACACTGATACTGCAGCCAATTTACCAGCACAGACACACAGGGTGTTCAATCTGCAAAAATATTCACTGCAACTTAATATGGATACAAAACCGTTTGGCTCTTTTACCTTTGGTGGCTCTTCGAGTCAAAATGATAACAATAACAATACGAAATTTCCGTCTTCAACATCAAGTAACGAGATAATGAAAGGTAATAATGGTTCAACCACAACAGATGATAAAACAGTAACGACTAGACTGCCTTATCAACAAAGTCCTTCAATTTCAAATCATCAAAGCGGAAAAGCATATGGCAAACATCTCAATTTCACAATTGATCCTTTGAACGATTCTGGGTTACTGTATGTTTCTGTCGATAAAGAAGAACAGGGAAAATCCACAAAGCCAACAGACATTAATGATGAAAAGCAAGGTGAGACAGATATGGATGTAGATACGCAGTTGTATTTTTTTGATGAGCCAACGAAACTTGATGATTCAAATTCATACGCAGCTTTTATTGAGAAGGCATATAAGCTATTCCAACCTTTATTGATCGACTCGCAATACCAAGATTACTACGATGAAAATGAAGAATTGCAAATTGGAGTTATAGATCAGATACAAGAAACCATTAAAGCCAGAAAGTTCGCGTTAAATAGAGTAATATCAACTTTCAAAGACGATTTGCTTGAACTTTTGAAAGCCAAAAACGATGCCAATGAAATAGATACAAGAGCTTACAATTACCAGGATGTGTTACATGTGGTGACATTATTACATGCATTGAAATTTTCAAGTGACGAGGAAAAGATTTCTTTGCTTCTTGAATGGGTGAATAGAGCTGATACCGTGATAGATTCAATTGATGATGTTGAGAAATCTTATGATAATGTAGCATTCTGGAGTTCTTCAATCATGAAATTAGTTTCCAGGGGATTTTTCTCTGTTGCAATTGAATTTATAGAAGCAAGCTCATACCAAGAATTAGAAGCCAATGAAAGCACAGTAGGTGAATTTTACTTAATTGAAGATCTGAAAAGTTTATTGAGTTCATATGATGTTATCAATTTTTCCTCTGATTTAACTGAATTTTTAAGTTGGAAAAAATCAGCTGTTACATTAAGGGACTACATAAGTCAAACTGTTTTCAAACATACAGAGGTTGCAGCAGCTATTTTTAAAATAGTTTCAATGATTTCAGGATCTGCACACGTGATAACAAACAGTTGCTCAAGTTGGTATGAATGCTTTTTATGTTTTTATTTGTATCAAATGCCGTCTACTGAATTGATAAATGATTATTTAGAAGCTTCCAAGAAAGTACACACTGTTGATTCTGAATCTAATTGGGAAACCATTTGCAGGGATCTTTTTGAAGGGAAATATTTAACAGTTGTTTCCTTACTAGAAAGTTTAGATAGACCATCAGCTACATTTATATCCGTTTTATTAGAAGCATCAGGACTATTTCAGAGCTATTTATCTTTAACCAATGGAGACAACAACCTTTTGAATGCCACAACTGATAAAAAGTTAGAGTCTCTTGCACTTGAGTTTTTCAATAGTGGTAACAGGAGATTATTCCCAGTGGGGGTTGGTATTTTAAAAGCATTGAATACGTCAGGTACAAGAGAAATTATTGCTGAAATTTTACCAACTTATAAATGTGAGACTAATGATGATTTTGAGTGGTGTCTTGAAGTGTGCGCCGAGTTAAAACTAACAAAGACATTAACTAATCTTTACAAGTCTCAAGGTCATTATTTATTAAGTCAAGGATTACTCATGGAGTCATTACAATGCTTTGCTGAAGCTAAGGAATACGGGCTAATATCCAAGACTATATGGTCAATTTTTGAAATAAGTTTAATTGAAAACAGACCTTTAGAAGACGAGGTATTATTAGACACTATTGAATCGTTAAATGAAGGTACTCCATCAAATATACTAGAGTTCTCACCTGCTTTGAAACAAGCGTTATCACCATATGCAATCCTAGTGAATTTCTTCAATTTCCTATCTAATGGTAAAATATCACAAGCCGTTGATTGTCTTTTGAGATTAGTCAGTTTTACATATTTACCAAAATATGAGAAAGTTGTTTTATTTGCTGAATTCCTTTATTTTTTTAATAATACAACACTTGAATCAGAAATTAAGATTAATCAATTATACGCTTTGATTCAACAATTACAAATATTTACCAACGAGCTTGCGGCTGCTAAGAAAGCAGGAGGTGAAGACAAATCACAAATGGAGAAGGAAGATTATGAAGATGATATTGAAATTAAAAGCAAGTATTTGTATGAGTTTGTCCTTTCTGATAAAGTTTACAAGAGTAATAAAGATAAGTTACCTGAGTATGATTGGAGATTGACTTACAATGATGTTTTTCCTTCGACAGTGGAAGATTTGATTATAGATCTTAGAAAAAAGATAGGCCTTGCCATTGGTAAGAGGTTCATCGAGAACAGCGAGTGAAGGGTATATCTTCAATGAATTGTTGCCCGTAAACAGTGATGACGAATGCTATTGTCTTTTTACATAGATAACGAATAAACAGTGTACTATTTAATGATAATAATAATAGTAATAATAATAAAGTCTTATTTGTTTTTATTTGTATCTTTTCTTGGTAAATCTATAACATTAAATAACTATCAACAGAAATATATATATATATATGAATATATAAAATAAAAAAATAAAAATATAAAACAACTCAAGGGAGACTGTTTTATGGAGTAAAAAAAGTACCAAATGAAAGAATATAACAAAAGAGTAAATAAGATGATTTATGAGATGGAAGAGAAGCTAACTAGCTTAATAATTCAAATCAAGGTAAGCAAGTATGAAGGAATAATAGTAATATATTTATTTGTATTGAATTTTTCTTTTTTTTTTTTGTTTTAAATGATGATTAATGTGGGTTAAATAAAATACAATTGGAATTGTGATTTATAATTGTTTATTTTTGAATGAAATGAGATCGATATGACTAGATGGTATGTGTATGATGATGCGATTGAGTCTTTTAAAGAATTGTGTGTTTTTAATTGATTGTTTTGTTGTCATTGTTTAACCGACAACAAGGGTTTCACCATCATCACCGAATTGATATTCTGGAATTTCCAAGTTTAATGGTGCTGGACCTCTTCTAATTCTACCAGAGATATCATAATGGGAACCGTGACAAGGACAGAACCAACCACCGAAATCACCAGATTCACCAATTGGGACACAACCTAAATGAGTACAAATACCCAACATGATTAACCATTCTGGGTTCTTAACTCTATCGGAATCATTTTGTGGATCTCTTAAAGTAGAGATATCGACTTGATTAGCTTCTTCAATTTCAGCAGCGGTTCTATGTCTAATGAAAACTGGTTTACCTTGCCATTTGACAATAACGTTCTTACCTTCTGGGATAGCAGCTAAGTTGACTTCAACTTTAGCCATGGCTAAAACATCAGCAGAAGCAGACATAGTGGTTAAGAAAGCTTCAACTGTGGATTTAGCAGCAGCGGCACCTAATATACCATAGGAACCAACCATGAAGTAAGCATATGATCTAGATTTGTCATTAGTACCTTTTGATTTATTTAAGTAATGGCTAAAATCAGGTGAATCATATGAAGATTTTAATGCAGTTGCAGTAGAAGATAATAATCTTGATTGAGAAGCTATATTAAAGTACAAATGATAAGTTAGTATATGACAATCCTATTGTGAAAATGAACTGATCCATCATGTACCAATTCAAAAAAACACTAACCAATTTGGAAAATCACCAATGTACACAAATCTTTAAATAAACAATTTTTTTTTTAGATGCTCCTTTCATTTCATTTCTAGTTGATGTCTTCTTCATGGGAGATAGTAATATTTATACGCTCAAATGACAATTCAACGTGACAGTCCAGACAAAATTGTGATACAAAAACAATGGAAAAATACTAATTGGAAAGTGTTTGTAGTTTATACTTATACATACCTAAACCAAAGTTAGCTCTGGCAACGTTCTTAATAGCTAATCTAGACAACATTTCGAAACTGTGTATATGCTTGAAGTATGAGAGGCAACGAGTCAATATGCTTGGTCTTAAACTTAGTCTTAATAATGGTTGTTTAAACCAACTTAGCTAGTTGTGTCTTTGTTTCTTAATTTCTTCTTCTCATCTTACAATTTTTCCTCACTCACTCTCACTGTGTGTGGCCTGCCCTCGCTCTCTTTGAATTTCGGCTCTTGCTGTTGGTTGAAAATGTAATGCCAATTGCTCGCTTTCTATTGGCCAGCGCGCGTGGGAGGCTGCATGCGGTGCGCGGTGTTGTGTATCGTGTACGGGTGATTCTTTTCTTCTCTCTCTCTTTTGACATTGTTGTACTGTTCATGGGGCACAAGAGGGCACATTTGAGGAGTTTTGTAGTACCAGTATGTTGTAAAAATATGGGTAGGTCTGATAGTGCATTTAAAATCCAAAATAAATTAACTGTTCTTCACTTATAGCTAAAACAAAATCAAGGGTCGTGTACTACTCAAAAACTGAGAACTGAGCAGTTGGAGGGTGTTTGCTTTGTGCAATATGCCCGTGTAGCGTAATGGTTAACGCGTTTGACTTCTAATCAAAAGATTCTGGGTTCGACTCCCAGCATGGGTGCTTTTTTTTTTTTTTTTTTTGAAATTTTATAATTACTTATAAATCAGTTTATTTCAAATAAGACATTCATTCATTATTATTAGTATTTTTTTGTACTTGACAAAAAGAATAAAGTATATACCTCTATATACTTTTTACATGATTGCATTTATGGAGGAGGGTGGCAAATAAATTACCTTAATTCAAACCCTTCACTGCATTCAATAGCCATTTCTAATTTCTCAAAGAATGCTTCTTTGGAGTCACAGTCATACAGACAAATTTCATTAAAGCAAGTATGTGCAATAGGCAGCCTTTTATTTGTCTCATCTCTTAACCTTGTGATTTTCAAATTCATGGATGTAAGGCCAGTGGCGGGGATCCTGTCTGTACCAGTGATAAACAGTAACAACTTTCTTTGTTTCTTGATCGTTAAACTCTGGAAAAATTCCCAGAACCACGTAATTAAATGCGATGATGATGATGATGATGCTAAAGGAGAAGCTGTGGCTACTATACCTGGTTGGGATTCTTCAAATCCAAAGTATTTAGTAACCGATTTCAAAACCTCTACATCGATTTTCTGATCATTATTATCATCACCAGCAACCAATAATTCAATTTCTTCAGGGGTAAATAAAGACAATGCATTACCACCAATGACATTTTGAAAACCTTTTGAAAATGAATTAAATGATGATTCAATGACTTCGTCTAAGAAAAACTTAGTATATCTTTCCACATACTCATACTTGTTTAATGCATCGACTTTAATATCTTTACCGTTCTTAATTAACTCACAATGACAAATTTCTCCAAAGATATTTCTATAAGTGATTTCAAAATAAAGTTCCAAAGCATCAATTTCTTCATTGGTTTTATATTTTAAAAGTTTCTTTAAATTACTACCTGTATCTGGATGTAATTGGCAAAAATCATCCAAATTCCATTTTTGACCCATAAGCTTCTTATATAGAGCTATGGGAAATTTTAAATCCAAAATAGTTGAGTTGTAAATAGCCAAACCAATAACAACACCTACCAAATAATACAATTCAGTGTGTTCAATAGATGATATAGCAAACCAGCATAATTGAGATGTTTCGTCATATGAAAACATGGCTTTATCAGGGTGAAATAATTCCTTAATGAGTAATAAAAACCATTCTTTCTTGAGTCCACCAGCATCAATACCTGCTTCACCAACAAATTCAATCTTTAATGATTTCTTAAAATCATTTTGATGTAATTTAATAGACCGTAAAGAATCATTTGCAATTTTGTTTCTTCTTACACGAATTTTAAATTGAATATCAACTGGTATTTTTTTGTTTAAAGATTGTATAAATGCTTCTTCTGCTTTTCTTTCCATCATTCTTTTAGCTTCATGTTCTAAAATTGATATTTTAGCAGCTAAGGATAATAAAAAGGGAAATTGACAAAATGTGAAAGTTGATTTCTTGGTAATTGTTCCATTACTAGTAGTTAACCCCAAATACGAGGCCTTATTTTCAGCTTGTAAATATTCCATGACAAGTTGTAAAGAATCAACATTAGCATTAGCATTACTACTGGTATTGTTATTATTATTATTTTTGGAACCACTAACTTCACCTTCAGCATCCGTATCATGTTTTTTCTTTTGTGCATAATTGAATTGCCAAGCATCAAAATCTTGCTTCACGTTAACGTAATCAACAAGATTATTATAAAAGATAGCATCAGGTAGTTTTTGTAGTTTTGTATTTTGATTAGCAATAAACAAAATTGAGCCTAATCTACCTGCTACTCTTAATCTCCAATCATCACCATATTGAGATAGTTTAATTTTAACAATATGATCACTTTTTTTTCCTTTTTTTTGGGCATTTGAATTTCTAGCTGTGTTTGAGGAAATGTATAAAGGAATGCCTATATCAAGTCCAAACTCTTTGGAATCTGCAGTGGGTCTCATAAAATGCATACTAAATGATTCCTTATAATTGATATCATCTTCAGAATTATACATACTTAAATTAGATCCAGGTTTGATAATGGAATTGTATAATTCATAGTTAATACATCTTGTTAATAAAAAAGTGATGTATAAGTTGACCAATTCGATTTTCTTAACTAATTCTTCTTTGGGTAATCTTGACCACCAATGAGATAAAAATTTGACTAATTTTTTATCTGAATAAGTAAGTAACCCAATAACTCTTTTCAATAAATCATATGTAATAGTTTTCAAATCAGAAGTTAAAAAAGTGTTATTACTATTACTATTGTTGTTGTTGTTGTTGTTGGAAAGATTTGCAGGTGTATTGCTTGAGATCAAACACTCTTTAAAAGTTGGAATTTCAAATATTATTAGCAACCAAATTATATCTTCACAATTGGTCATCGTTGGAGGATGTTTCAAAGCACTTAATGCGCCTAATATCAATTTGTAAAAAGGTCTCTTTGTGGGCAGTTGTAAAATTAAGTAATAAAACTTGGATAATTCTTTGTAATTGATATTAGGTGAATGATAAGACGGTTTTCTTTTCCCATCAAGTATAAAAGATTTGTTTAATATTTCATAAGAAGAAAAAGATTTAAATAGTAAATCCTCTAATGGCTTGAAATTTTCATGAACGTTAGTAGGTTCTTTACCTTCATTGTTCATCTTAGTTGAATGACATTCCATTATCAATTTTTTAATGATGATATAGGACAATGGCGTCGAACTGTGTGGCTCTATGGGTTCATTGAAAACCAGAGAGGTAGCATGTATGTGATTTGATGATGAAGCAATTTTTAATGTTGTTTGGCATACCATGCACCTAATTTTCAGGACATTCGAAGGGTACTTGATGACCGTACCACAACATCTACACGAATCTAGAATCAATCCCTTTTCAGGAGATGGATGTGAAATATTGGGACTTGAACCAGAGATACCAGAATCTAAATTGAGGCC
Source organism: Wenyingozyma nanaspora (assembly GCA_030557475.1). Taxonomy (NCBI): domain Eukaryota; kingdom Fungi; phylum Ascomycota; class Pichiomycetes; order Pichiales; family Pichiaceae; genus Wenyingozyma; species Wenyingozyma nanaspora. Next base: position 61,409 of record JAKTPF010000022.1, on the reverse strand, counting down.
TAACCCTATACCAACATTTGAAGCAGCACTAGTTGAAGTAGCTCTTTGCTTTTTATTTTTCAGTATTGGAGGATTGCTTATTGTTGGGACAGATATTTGTCTTTGATTAGCTACAATTGGAATCCCATTATTATTTAGTATCGCTAGTTGAAGGTCTTCTCTAGATAAAGACTCAATTGCTGATGTTGAAGAAGATCTAGGCATTAAATTTCCATTAACATTATTTTGAGTATCATTTGAGGACGACTGTCTTCTCATAAACCTTTGAAAAAACCATTGATTTGTAGGTGATTGTTGTTGTACTGGAGAGCTGATGTTGTTGTTATTGATATTACTAGTATTAGTTGTTATTATAGGCAATTCTCTTGTACTAGCGTGAGATCTAGGAATAGTTGCATCTTGTGACATGACACGCTCAGGTGATGGCGAAGAATGAGAATGTGTTGGTGAATTTTGTATATGATCAGTATAATTTGTAAGATCTGGTTGACGTGGCTGAGAGGGTCCAGCGAATGATGTACGATTGAAGAATGAAGGGGAAGAAGGACTATAGTTATTACTGTTCACTTCAGCATATGCAAACACTGGATCGTGTGACCCATGTGACATATTTGGAGAAGAGAATGGTGAACTCATAACTTATAATCATTCAATTATTTTTTCATTCAGTTCAAACTTTCCTTTGTTCTCTTTGTTCTTTTTTATTATGATTTATAAATAGAAATCTATGATGTAATGAGTTTTATTTGATAATGAATTTTGTTCAAATAAACAAACTGGCCGATGAGACTTGAGAATGCAATGCTATATTGCTAGTAAAAGTATGCTTTGGAAACTTGTTTGTTATAAACAAGGCTTACAATCAATCAAGCAAGCCAAAATTACTGTTACTTGAAAAGAAGACACCTTTTAGATTAATTAACGCACAAGGGACAATAAAAGAAAGAAGGCTTATCTAAATAGCAGATCTAAGCAGTAAGGTAATCTACACCAGTGCACCGGAAGTACGCCATACAAGAAAAACTACTAAAACCACTGCACCGAAAAAATATTTTAAATTTAAGAGTTTAATTTATATTAATTATAAAGTACGATAAGATATATTTGATTTGACTATAAATACACAGGGATATGGGTAATGGCAAAGTAAAATCATAGACTTTTAACTACTGAAATGTGAAATGTGTGACTTGTATAAATTGTGGAATATGCAAAAGGCAAAACCATTTATTTAAAAAAACACCCACATACCTTAGATCAATAAAGTTTCGATCTTATCCTTGATGGCGTAAATTTGAGTTTTGATAGCGGAAGCATCGTTAGTGGTGACAGAAGCAGCAATAACTGGTCTTGAAACACCACAAGCTCTACCTAAAGCGGTCTTTGAAGGGACAAAGACATAAGGAACGTTTTTATCTTCACATAATAAGGGTAAATGTAATAAGATTTCAATTGGTTCAGTGTCAGCGGCCATGATGATGAATTCAGAGATACCTCTGTTCAAGTTCTTGGTGGCTTCATTAGCACCTTTTTTCAATTGTCTCAAGTTTTGAGCTTGCTGAACAACGTCTAAGATTTGTTGAGTTAAAGCGGTATCGGCCAATGGAAAGGCCTTTGGGTTTGGGGTTTCAGACATGTTTAGTGTTTAGAGTGGGAGATGAATAAGTACAGGTTCCTTGCTTGAGCTCGCCTTGTGGATACACTTGAATCAGCAGAGTAAAAGAAGCAACAACATGCCTGTCTGTACCTAGCACAAAGAGCATAAATTAAATACACCAAGCAGAGAAAAGAAAAAAAAAAAATTTCACGCCCCTTATTGAACTGGCAGCAAAAATGGCAGAATTACTTTGCAGAGGAACACACAACATTATTCAATGTAGTACACAAAACTCACCCAAACACTAAAACCCATGCACTGAAATTTAAATTCCAAAAACAACCGTGCACCTCCAATTCAGTACAGAAAAATGGCTGCTTAAAAGTTTGGCAGAGCAGGCAGCGAAAATGTTGATCGCCAGCCCAGCCCAGCCAGAACAGAGTAGAAAGGCAGACAGGTATTAAGTACAGTGTATACATATATACATATCGGTTCATGGCTGTTTGTTGTTCTCTTGAACTTTAGCCCTTCAATACAACTCATATAGTACAGCTCTCTTGCGCATCGTTATATCCCACTAGTCATCATGTCCGAACTTTGGTATGTATGCTTTATTTAAGCCTTTTAAATTGCTCTCAAACATAGTCCAGTTTCCAATTGCTCCTTCTTTTCACTTATCAAACACAATTGCATGTCGATCATTCATTAGTCAATGCCAACTTGATCACATATACGGTAGTAATCATTTCCATAAAACGAGTTGGGTCATGTCTTTGCTCAATATGATTATGCTGTCACATTTTATTACTCCTCAATTGATTCATTCAACTCACTAAATTCATTCATCTAATGATAATGTAGTGTAATTCGATTTACCATCATTGTGACCACTTTCCACTTTATCAGATGGAATGCTTATAATCATCAAAGTAGTATATTACTAAGGATAAAGATATGCGATATTTGGAAACCATTTTGGGCGTAATTTGTTTTATGTCAATAATAACAACTCGTTTACTAACTTTATGATGATGATAATTTATCATATATATATATAGTCCCGTTTACGCCCCATTCTTTGGCTCAATTGGTTGTGCTGCCGCTATTATCTTCACTTGTTTTGGTGCTTCTTATGGTACCGCTAAATCTGGTGTTGGTATCTGTGCTACTTGTGTCTTAAGACCAGATTTATTAATTAAAAACACAGTTCCTGTCATTATGGCTGGTATTATCGCCATTTATGGTTTAGTTGTTTCTGTGTTAATCTCTTCTTCATTAAAACAACAACAAGCCTTATATACCGGTTTCATCCAATTAGGTGCAGGTTTAGCCGTTGGTTTATCCGGTTTAGCAGCTGGTTTCGCCATTGGTATCGTTGGTGATGCCGGTGTTCGTGGTTCTGCTCAACAACCAAGATTATTCGTTGGTATGATTTTAATCTTGATTTTTGCCGAAGTTTTAGGTTTATATGGTTTAATTGTTGCTTTATTATTAAACTCTAGAGCTAACCAAGATGTTACTTGTTAAATCATGTTTAACTCAATTTATTGAATAAATAAGTATTGACATTCTCATCCAAGATCATCATTAAAAAATCATTTAACTTCATTTAACATCATTTAACATCAAGCAAATTAGTTTCCATATAAAAACTTCTTCCAACATGATAAGGATATTCGAATAGAAATAATATTTCTTATACCAAGATCCTTAAAATTAACTATTTAAACCAATCAAAGACCAAATAAATATATAAAGAAAACAAAAAATATATATTATATTATACTACTAGTAACTATGTATGTATATAAGTATAAAATCAGCTTATATACGTATATCTCACCACACTATCAAACACAATCTTGGTGAATGTTGATAAATACTAAAATTATATTATGTATCTCTTTTATAACTAACTACTTCTCTTCTCGGCTTTTATTTTTCTCAACTCTAGTTCAAAGCTAGTCATACTTCCTATCAATTGTTTTTTAACCTTTTTTATTTAAAGTTTGACAATAGTAAGCCACACTTATTTATACTTATACATATGCATACACTCTTTTGTTACAATGAACAAAACCAATCAAAAAAAGATTCATGAACCAGCTAGTTCAACGAATAATAATGGCTTATCAGGCTTCAGATCAACAACAACGAGCAATTACAATTCAACAATTAACTTCAACCTTGAAGAAAACAAGCATAATAAATGCAAAAACTTGGTTCTTTGTTTTGATGGCACGGGAAACAATTTCCAAAGAACTCCATTTACTAGTGTTTTGAAACTATTTAAGATGTTAGAAAAAAACTCAAAGCACCAGTTATGCTACTACCAACGTTTGTACTTACACTGCTTTTGTTTTCTTTCCCCAGAAGAAGCTAAATCTGTGCTAATACAGTACAGTCAACTAACTAAGTTTGCATTTTAACAGCTGGTATTGGTTCAATTATGAAGGCTGAAGACACACGTTTAAGGGATGGTGAGATATTAAGAAGACTAGGTTCAGATATTTTGGCAGCCATTGACTCTATGATTGCATATACGATGGACGAGCATGTTATTGAAGCGTATACTTATTTAATCAAATATTACAGCATGGGGGATAAGATTTACCTATTTGGGTTTTCAAGAGGTGCTTTCACAGCACGTATATTAGCAGGTATGCTTGAATCAGTTGGTTTATTAAATAAAGGTTTGGAAATTATGGCTCCAACAGCTTGGCAAATTCATAAGAATTGGGAAAGAGACGGACAACCTTCTTTAGGAAAATTTAAAGATTCAGATCACGTTGCTTCTGAATTTAAACGTGTTTTTTCTCGTTCTGATGTTGAAATTGAAATGATGGGGTTATGGGATTCAGTTAACTCTATTGGGTTATTAAGAGACAGAATGTTCCCATTTACTGCTCGATCTAATATTGTTAAACATATAAGACACGCTGTTAGTCTTGATGAAAGAAGAGGTAAATTTAAGCAAAACTTGTTTACTCCGAATAGTTATCTCCCTTCATTCTTCAGTCTAAAATGTTATTTTGAGAAAATTCAAGCTAGTGGCAATCTCATTAGTAATGATGATTTGTTGTTAAATGAAGAGGAAGAGGAAGAGGAAGACGAAGAAGCTCCGTTGTTGGATTCATCACCCATCTCATCATCTACTTCATCGATGGGCTCAGCTGATTTGATTGAACTATGGTTTTGTGGAGCACACGGCGATATTGGCGGTGGTTATAGTGATGATTTAAATGGACAAAACTTGGCTAATATCCCATTTAGATGGGTACTGGCCTCAGCTATTGAATTTGGAATTATACTAAAGGAGAATTCCTTGGATGAATTTGCAAGTAAGTATACCCCAATTGATAGCTTATTATCATGTCATCATGAACCTTTGTGTATTATTAGAGACACTCCAATGAACCATCCAAGTTTAGCTAATAAACATATCTTGATTCGTGAAAATGAAAATGACCTTTTCCCCATTACCAATAATCTTGAAATGCCATTTGACGAAATAGAATCTATTGAACGTGGTAATGATTGTAGAGGTGACGACCCAATTATAAAACCAATAGTTTGGTGGATTGGTGAGTTGTTACCTTTGGGGATTTTTATTGAAAATTCATATGGAAGATGGAGATCCATTTATGTTCCCAATTTAGGCAGATCAAGACAATTACCCAAAAAATGTTATAGATTACACTGGTCAATTTTTTGGAGAATGCATTATGTTAAAGACTACAAACCTAAAAACCTCCCTGAAAGGGTCATGACTTTATGGAATTTGATTAATTGCAAAAACTTCTCTCCGATTCCTGAGGATGAAATAAATATATTTAAGATTAAAAACCAAGACTTGGTAGATTACAAAACTGGGGAAATAAGACTTGATATAGTTGATCAGAATACACACTCTAAGCTGTATTTTGAAATAAACTGGTCAGAAATACCTGATGATTTAAGCAATATTATCAATACTGCTACTCAAATACGTCCTGTATTATTAGGTTCAATCGATTCACAAGCTTAACTAAACTAATCATTTTTGTAATATTCTATCATAAATATTTTAAATTATTATTACAGCTATTATTATTATACATATAAATCATAAAGTTATTAACTCATATCTCAAATTCTTGTAAATCATCATCGATAACAATAGGTATATACCTATCCATTCCAACTCTTCTCAATAAACTATTCTTGCCCTTTTTCCACAACTTGCCAATGGTAACCAACCCATACCATATCTTCTCCTCCAACACCCCGTCAATACGCCTAACACCATGATTATGCTTAGCGTGCAAATATGCCTCGTATTTCAAAATGTCTTTTCTAGTTAATATACCAGCTAGGCGGCCATTAACTTCAGCTATAATGAACCTTGGACCAAGTTTTAAAAACATGTCTAAGATTGGCTCAAGTGATGACGATGGGCGATACTTCAAGTACTCGAATTTAATATACTTGTAAAGATGCAATTGCAATGACTCGTCTTCTGATAATTGCTGTTGCTGTTCGCTGTCTGTAATATCCATTTCCAGTGCATCAACATTAGAGTTATTGCCCGGAGAACCAATTATTCTCATTAGTTTTTCGTGACTAAAAAACTGTATTTTAGCATCTATTCCAAGACCCTTATCTTTCAAAAGCTTCAATATTTGAAGAATGTCTTCACGATTTAAAAATCCAAGCATGATTGGATCTACAGCAGATTTGATAACGGGGAAACTTTTATACTCGGTATCTGAAATCAATACATCTAAATCTCCCAAAGTCATCCCTTGATTGCTAATGGCTACAACTGTATCAGTCATCGCATCAGATACTTTCCCATTATAAAAATCATAATCCTCTTTTGCATCAATATAAGGCATTCCATTAACTTTGATCATCTGATCAGCAATCCCACCTGATCCACTGCCCCATTTATCATTTATAGACTTAGTTACGGCAACTACTATCATTGTTGGGACGATATACTTCACAGCACCAGTAAGCTCAAACATAATCACAACAACAGCAATAGTCAAGTGTGTTATTCCAGATAATGCAGCAGCAGCACCTAAAAATGCATATGTTCCAGGGATGATACAGTTACTTGAATCTGGGGCACATGACCCTGTAGAGATCGTGATATATTCAGCAAAAATTCCAATGGCCCTCCCAAATGTAGCACCTGCTGCCATTGAAGGAACAAAGATTCCACATGGCACTTTACAGCCATACGAGATAATAACAAAAATCATTCTTAATGCAGTGGCTAGCATTAAACTTGTAAATAGACCAATACTACCAAAGGTACCGCCATTTGTATTACACAGACTAAACTCATCTTCTCTGGCGCTTCCACATTCACGAAACAAAAAGTCCATAGTTTCTGTCATATCTAGTCTTAAGAATTGGTTAAAATAGCCAACCATAGAACTTATAAGACACAAGATAACAACTTCTCGAATAGCATGGTTAGCCAAGTACTTTTGTCTAAATCCCACAGCCCTAATATTGAATTTAGACACAACAATACCGTAAACTCCTCCAAAAACACCTAATAATATAAAAAATGGAATTTCAAAAAGTTTCCAATCGGTATCGTATTTGACTTCAAACATAACAATTTGCCCAGTTCTAAATGGATTCACAGCAGCTAAAGTTCCAGTAGCGACCAAAGCACAAAAATATGATTTCCATAAAGCACTCAATCTGAAATTGTTAGATATTTCTTCTACTGAAAACAGCACCCCACCAATAGGTGACCCAAAGGCTACAGCTACACCAGCCGCAGAAGCAGCAATTAAAAATTGACTCTGATTGATAAACGATTTTTGAAACTTTTCAAACAAATGAGGAATGACATTACCTGCACAAGCAGCATAATGCACACTAGGACCTTCCTTACCCACAGACAAACCAGAGGCAATGGTCAATGGCAAAGCAACACTCTTGATTAACAATGTCCACCAACCTAAAAATCCTTGCAGTCTGAAACCTGAAGCAATACACTTAACTTCAGATATTCCTGAACCTGTTGCAGTAGGTGCGTAATTCTTGCACAGTATTGCCGCAATATAGCCGAACAAACATGAAGTGAACACAAATATCACGTACCGCAAGACGGAGAATCGTGACCAAGGGAGCCATGCAGAACAGGTTTCTTCTTCACCCCAGCAACAAAAAGTCTTATTCAAGTAAAAATTAGAGGAGCACCTTCCAAGTTTCACACCTGACAAGAAACTCACTATAATATCCATTATCCCAGCAATCAGCCCCACAATGATACCTATCAAGCCTAATACTAACCAGGTTTGACTTGTAGTTATTAACCTGCTAATCATTGGATTGATATCAGCGGTTTTAGCAAGGAAACTTTCCAGTGTTGATGAATTCATAGAGTCAGAAGACTCGGGCGGCGTTTCAATCCCACCATTGTCACTTGTAGTTTGACTATGTCTATCTCTTTCTAAATCGGCATTACGCTGCTCTAGTGAATAATGGTAATATGCTACATTCTCCTTCAACGTTTCATTAAGCCAATCGACACTTGTAAATTCATCAAATCTTTTGATAGGTTTCTTCGCCTCAATTGAAACATTGAAGCTCTCCTGCCACGAAGATGAATTGGGGACATCTATAGAATCAAAGTGTCGCTCGTCCATCTTGATTTATACTACCAATGCAACTTGTTTTTCTTGTATGCATTTTAAATGCTTAAAGACGAAGCCAGTTAATCAGTTACTTGAAATGTATACAATAAATGAGAAGGATAAATGATTTGGTTTGAAAAAACTACGTCGATCGTCCGCGGAAGTTTTAAGTTAATTTAGTATAGTACTACTGATAGTTCATGGATGAAGACCTGATTATTGTTATGGTCCTTCTTGCTTAATTTTTCTTTATTGCAAAACAAAACCTTTGTACTGGTAGCTTCATAAGATGTCTAGAGTAGTTGTTGTAGGGTATGTTAATGTTTTGTTGTGGTATATAAAAAATCACACTAATTGAGTCGCAATATACTAATGTAATTTTTGGGGTTTTTCTTTGTGAATGTAAAATAGAGCTGGTGTTATAGGTTTAACTGCTGCATTGACCTTAGCTCAAAAAGGATATGATGTGACTATAGTAGCTAAGAACATTCCAACTGATTTTCAATTTGGATTGAAGTACGCTTCGCCTATGGCTGGAGCCGATTGGCATTCTTTCGCTCAGGACGATGAGATTGAAATTCAAGAGTTTGATAAACCTGGTTATAAGATTTTTAGAAAGTTAGCCCGTGATGTTCCCCAAGCTGGTATATCTAGTAGTGTTTGTTGCACTATGACTACGAAGGAAAAGTATGCTGCTGATGGTTGTATAGTCCATGTTCCTTGGTTCAAAGATTTTGTTACCGGGTTTGAGATGATTGATCAGAAAGATTTTTTGACTGATGATATAGAGTACGGGTATAGGTTTGATGGTGTCGTTATTACTACTACGGTATATTTGAGTTACTTACTTCAGGAATGTTTCAAATTGGGGGTGAAGCTACAGCGGAAGACGCTTGCCAATTTGAAGGAAGCTAAGAAATTACACTCGAGTGGGAAATCAGCTCAAGCTGTTGTGAATTGCACTGGGATGTTAGCCAAGTATCTTGTTCCTGATCCTTTGATGACGGGAATAAAAGGACAAACGATTTTAGTTGAGAACAATGCTCCTCATGAATTGACAGTACATTACCAGGATTTGGAACATCCAAATGAATTATTATACGTGATGCCACGAAAGGAAGGCGGGTGTGTCATTGGTGGGTACATGCGTTCTGGCTGTGAGATAGATAAAGATGAATATGAGAATGATGCCATTGACGAAGAGTTTTTTAAAAGGATTGAAAAGATAGCAGTAAAATATTATCCCACGTTAGTTGATCCCGAGTATCTTGGAAACCCCACGGAGTTAAAAATCGTGAGGTATCAAGTTGGTGTTAGACCTGGACGAGTGGGAGGATATAGAATTGAAAAGGATTTGCAAGATGAGTCTTTGATACATTGTTACGGCCATGGTGGTGCAGGATACCAAAGCAGTTACGGAACGTGCTTCAAAGCGGTTGAATTGGTTGAACAATCTTTAAAAGAATTAAAGTTATAGATAATAACTAAGTATATTAAATAAGTAATAAATAAATAAGAAACTAAAACGTAATGATGTGAAACGTAAAATGCAAAGTTAGCAACAAATAAAATGAAACAGAAAAAAAAAAATAATTAACTGAATGTAAATGAATAGCGTAAATGTGTGTTTTCATACATGTATTGAGATTAAAGGATGCGAAATGATTAAGTTAGCTGACAAAATGGATATCAACAATGTATTATGGTTGATGAATAAAATTATTTTTTTTCAATTATAAACTAACCACATTGACGTGAATATTACCATCAATATCGTTATTATACTGTATGATTTTTTTCTCCTCATGATCAAGGTGGATTGATTGCGTATGGGTATCCAAATTAAGTTTCTTCAAAGACATCTTTGGAGCCGTTGTACTTCCTTGTTCATCGTCGTATTCTTCTTCTTCATCATCTTCTTCGACCTGTTCGTCGTTTTCGATATTACTCAATCTATTGTTATCAGAAGTGGGATCCTGAGAGTTTGAAGGAACGACAGAAGGAGCAGGAGATGCATCCTTATGGGTTAGATGTGACGACGAGGATGAGTGTGCACTAGAAACTATGATAGTGAGCAATATTATAGCTAGTAGGATATAAAGATGAGGCGATTTTTTGTTCATCGTGTGTGTTTAAAAATAGCCACAGCTGGGTATATCGATCTGTGTATGCGTGAATGAACCGTAACAGGTAGAAGCTACAAAGAGAGAGGGAGTAGCAAAAAGAAGGGCCAAGAGCAAGAGCAAGATCAAGATCAGAAAAGTAAGCACGTAACCAAACCAAGTCAACCAAAGCAGTAGTTCCATCAGCAAAGCCAAAGTGACAGATCTAGCTAGCTAAGCTGGCTTGCTTGAAATAAAAGCCCAAGAATCAAAGCCAAAAAATAAAAAAAAATAAGCTGAAAAACTTCTCTGAGTTGCCTAATCGGGCCCAGCGCGGCTTTAATGCTGCACTTCACACGCTCGAGCGCTTCAGATCTCACGCAAATTTGATTTGGTTAGATTATTCCGTGAGCCGTGAGCCGTGAGCCGTAGAGTTTAGGCTCAGTTGAGCAGTCTGGCTGGCTAGCTGGATCTGTCCTTGTCCTTGTTTGGTTTTGCATCTGCATTTGGGTTTAGTGCTAATTGTGAATTGACTCCACTTGGCTCATTTGTGTTTTGCTTGTACGGCTAGCTGGCTAGCTGGATAGCTGGCTATAAACAGCAACGCAAGAAGCAAAGGTATCACCATCACCATATGTAGGTAAAGTGTAAATCACACTCTATTTTAAAAATCTCTGCTGTGCTGTGTGTCCTTCCTTGGCTTTGCTCTACTCTTTTTTGCCTTACTTAGCTGCTACTTTAGTCGATGCGCCGAGTCTCCGAACTAGCTGCTCAGTTAATCTCTGGTTTCACTATACTGCACTATACTGTACCTCTGCAGACTCTCGGACATACACCTACCATGATATTTATAGATAGATATTAATATACATATGCACTCATACAAATATATAAACAGTAGTCCAGCATTGGCTATACGAGTAACAAGAGGATCAATCAATTCAATCGGCGTACTTTCTCTCACTTTAAAAAAACCCAAAAATCTCTCTACTAAACTCAACTAAAACAGTGCCCATAAACTTTGTAGAAAAGTCCAAGTCGATCGACTTTTTGTGAAAAATAATCGTCGCTTTTTATTAATTTGTTTTTGCGTCGATTTTTAAATTTTTCAGCAGGTTTTTGTCTTTGCACTTCGAGGCTAGAACGGCAGAGAGAGACAGAGAGTAAGCAGTAAGCTGTAAAAGTATTATTTATTACCTATTTATTACCTATTTACTTGTATGGTTGAAAGAGTATATAGTGATTCTTTTTCACGGCCAGTAGCAGCATACAAATCATCCGTAGAGCATTAAATCCAGCACAGATATGAAAGCTGCTCAGATACTTTCTTTCCAAGAGACTGCAGCTTCAGCTCTTAAAAGACCATGGCAGACATATAGGGATGGTACTTTATTTTACGGTCAATCAAAAACAGGTAACAAGAGATTACCATTAGGTACTAAACAAGGTAACAAGAATTTTTACAAAGGTACAAGGTCTTCCGGTATCGGTCATTCTAATTCCAAGGGTAAATATGCAATTAATTATTCGAAAGTACGTACGTTTATTGCTCCTGCAATTGAAGACGTTTTATCATCTCCTTTAAAACCACTTGTTTCTTCAAATATACCTAAACCTAAGGCTTCTTTCAAAGGATATCAGCATGCTACAGATGGAAAACTTATGTTTGACAAAATTAAAGAATATATCAATACTGGTAATGTTGAATACCCTATAATTAAAGATAACATCGAAAGAGGTTAGTTTTTCAAAATCAAATATATCATAATACTATATATAATTTCTTCTTCTTGTCTCTCCTTGTATATATATATAAATCTAAACAATAATACACACAATCTAGTCTAACATCACAACATCTTCAGTATCTTCATCTCCCTCTTCATCGTCATCATCAGCTAGTAAATCATTGACCCCAATCTTCTTAGGAGGTACAACTATAATAGGCTCATTTACATCCACGCTAGATGGACTAGCTGATCCTGAGGAATCATTTATAATGTTAGGCATATTTGCCTTCTTGAATGGGTTACTACTAGTAGTACTGCTACCACCATTCGCTTTACTGCTCTTCTTAGTGTCTGACTTCTTCTGCCCAAAAGATAAAGTACTTTGACCCTTAGGTAACTCAGTAATTATATTCTTCTTCCTACCAGCTTGTGACTTCTTCTTAGTTCCTGATGAATCTCCTCTATCTTTCTCTACAGCGGCAGAAGCAGAAGCAGCGGCAGCAAACCTTTGCTTTAATGCATTAGGTGTATTAGCGCTAAAACTGTCGTCTTCGTCAATTGTCATTTCGTCAACTGTATTCTCATTACTTTGATTCATCATCGTACTATCGTCTCCCCCTCCAACAACATTTGAAGTCATATCAACATCGCCATCACCATCATCTTGTATCCCATCTTCAACATCAATAACTTCACCTTGAGCATTAACGCCATTTGTTTTAAAAAAAGGCGAGTTAGCAGGCAACTTCAAACCTTGTCTTACTTTCTTCATATCTTCAGGATTCACTTTAATCTTACCGCTTTTAACCAATTCTGAAAATGGAGATGTCTTGGGCACAAGGTCAGACAAGAACACTAAATTATCATTGTTCACCACAGCAGAATGAAAATGCTTGTACTCTATCTTCTTCCTGTTTTCAGTCTTAGCTACGAAAGATGCTTTTTCAGTCAATGACATAATAAATAACTCTGTGGCTTTACCTATCAAGTAATTTGCACTCTCTGTACTGGACATATGCTCAGGATCAAGCTTAACAATTTTCTTTATACGGGATAAAGGTAACGTCAACGTTGATTCAGGTATGGCACCATTATTATTGTTATTGTAAATATTGTTATTATGATTATGATTACTGGCATTTCCACCATCATCGTTGATTTGTACCTCAGGCGTGAACTCTAATGGCGTGGTAGTAGTATCTGTATCTCTTTCCCCGGACATTGTTTTGTCTTTTACTCTGTTTCCCTGACCTGGTAATTAACTGACCAACTAGTGACGTTCATACACTACTGTGAAATACCGACAGACAACAGTCTTGATTGATTAATGATGTGTGATAGATACATAGTTAAATACTAAATCAGCAAACTTCTCAGCTCGCGTTCTGCCTGAATTTTATTTTGAACTGGCCGTATACACGCGTTGCATTTGCAGAGAGTCATTAGAGAGGATTAGAGATACACCGATTTATTGATTGATTCGTTTCGTTTGATCTGCTCTATTTGTTTTCTATTAGGCATTGATCGTGTGGCCACATATAGCTTTTCACAGACTGATAATCTATAGTAGCTGATCTTAAGTTTACGCAATACAAGAAAGATGTCTGCCGCTGATATACTAATGGGCAAAGCCCACACACAGGGCCAACAGCAGCCCAAGGTGACTAAATCTAAAGAGGAAGAGCAACAGGAAAGATTAGACAGAATGCCATGGGTTGAAAAATATCGTCCTAAAAATCTTAGTGAAGTCTCTTCACAATCACACACCGTTCAGGTATTAAAAAAAAATTTAGAGTCAGCTAATTTACCTCATATGTTATTTTATGGTCCTCCAGGTACAGGTAAAACTTCCACAATTTTAGCATTGGCTAAACAATTATACGGTCCTACTTTATTCAAGTCCCGTGTTCTGGAATTAAACGCCTCAGATGAAAGAGGTATATCCATCGTGCGTGATAAAATCAAGAATTTTGCAAGACTGACGGTATCTCATCCATCAGTGGAAGATAAAGCCAAATACCCTTGTCCACCATACAAGTTGATTATCTTAGATGAAGCAGATTCGATGACTTCAGATGCACAGTCAGCCCTTAGAAGAACCATGGAGACGTACTCTGGAATCACGCGTTTTTGTTTGATTTGTAATTACATCACCAGAATAATTGACCCTTTGGCTTCTCGTTGTTCAAAGTTTAGATTTAAATCACTTGATTCAGATTCAGCTTTAGATAGATTACGCTATATCTGTGAGAATGAAGGTATTAAAATGGACCCAGTTAAACGTGACGAGGTACTTGTAGAAATTCTCAAAATTTCCGAAGGTGATTTAAGAAAAGCTATCACTTTCTTACAAAGTTCATATAAGCTGTTTTCTTTCAGCGACGTCAAAGATGCTGAAGGTGACGTTGAAATGTCGGAGGCTGGCACTGATGGTGCCACACATGCATCTGAAATAACTGTACAGGAAGTCCAAGAATTAGCAGGAAAACTCCCCTCTGATAAAACTGCAGAACTACTCGGAGTAATGACTAACACATCTGAAAACAAATTCAACTTAATCTTCAACTTCTTAGATACACAAGTATTCAAAGAAGGTTACAACTCCACTTCTGTACTTAATGCAATTCACGACGAGTTGCTCCTTGGTGAGCACGATGATATTTCTAAGGTTGACTTATCCCTGGGATTGGATAACATACAAAAAAACAAGATTTCAAAATGTCTCTTTGAGACTGACTCGAGGTTGAGTAATGGTTCAGATGAGTCCATACAAGTGTTGAACTGTATCATGCAAATATCCAATATCTTGTAAATCACCGAGGGAATACTTACATACTTACATACACACAACATAAACAAATAAAAGTTTACTAATACAATAAATATAATCTCACGTTGTTTTAACCAAAGTAGTTTACAAACAACTACTTACATACATAAATAAAAAAAAAATATGGACATTTATTTTCTTTGCTGATTAGGCATTGGTCCCCCTTGTTGCTTTTGTACAGCCTGGAAAAGAGCATTAGCTGAAAATGCCTGTCCCTGAGGCTGCTGTTGTTGTTGCTGTGATTGTTGTTGTTGATAAGGTGGAAATCCCATAGGTGGCATCCCGGGGAACATTTGATTAGGTGTGGGCGGGAAGTTTCCCGTGTTCATACTCATATTCATATTCATATTCATAGGTGGTAGTGGCATACCATTTGGACCCATGGGTAGAGGAGGAAAGTTCATACCATTTGGGCCACTCATTCCTGGTGGCATAAAAGGAGGCAACGGCATACCATTTGCACCCATTGTTGGCGCAATACCACTTGGACCACCCATGCCCGATGGTGCAAATTGACTAGGCATTTTTTGTAAGTTTTTTAAGAATGCAGCAGCTTGCTGTTCAGGAGTTAAATTG
The DNA here is from genome assembly GCA_030557475.1 of Wenyingozyma nanaspora. NCBI lineage: Eukaryota > Fungi > Ascomycota > Pichiomycetes > Pichiales > Pichiaceae > Wenyingozyma > Wenyingozyma nanaspora. The sequence goes on along the minus strand of JAKTPF010000022.1, from coordinate 45,930 downwards.
GATGAAGTTGCTTTAACGGCATTGCTGTTATTTTGGTCTTGTTTTGGGCTTGGTGCTGATTTGTTTTGTTGGTGATTATTATTAATAGGACGCTGTTGATATTGTTGGTATTGCTGATATTGCTGAGGTGATGGCTTTTGAGATTGTTGTTGTTGCTGTTGTTGTTGTTGCTGCTGGATGCTCTGAGATTGGCCAGTGGATCTGTTCAACAACTGCTGAAAGAACATATCATTAGATGGTGAAACGACATGGCTATTTGCAGTTGAAGGAGATGCAGTGTTGTTGTTAAGTTGAGGAGGTGGTGAATTCGTAGCCTGAGCTTGAGCCTTAGCAAATAAGTCGGCTAATGGGTTGATGACTGGTTGAGAAGAAGAAGCAATAGAAATATTAGATACCGAGGCAGCGGTTACCTCCGAAGGAGCGGTTTTAGTGGTGGCCGAAGAGCTTACCGGTGATGGTTTTTCCTCTTCTTTTGGTGGTTCAGTATGGAAAAAGGAACTAAACCTTGAACTATTTCCTGAAGTGGGACCAGCTGCGGTTTGTGCGGTATTACCAAAGAAAGCTGAAGTCTCACGAGGTTTGTTAGCTGTTATTGTTGGAGCGGCTAGGGGACTAGCAATAGTAGTAACATTAGGAGTAGCTGGAGTACTTTTTTCTTGTGTGAATTTTAGCTCTTCATTTTCTGCTCCCTCATCTTCTTCATCTTCTTTTTGAGATTGACGACATAGAGCTTCATACTTATGTAAATCTTCTTCTGAGACTGTTTCACCTTTTCTTTTTAAGCCTTCTATTTTCATTTTTAATTTCCATATCTCAAAATCCAATAAAGTATTACCCTTTGGTCCATCATTTTCAAGCATCCAACTTGGCGTTTCTTCTTCATTTTGGTGAGACTTGTATTGTTGTTGTTTCGTCACTTGCTTCTTTTTAACCTGTTGATTCTTTTTGTTTCTGCTTCCTCTTTCATTATTATTATTATTAGCACCATTTCTGTCTCTTTGATTTTGGCCGTGAGAATTATAAGCAGGTAAATTCTTTAAATGATCTAGCCAGTACTGGTTTTCGTTTAATTTCAAATCTTCAGCAGATGGAACCAACGGCGAGACCTTCAGCTCCATTAAAAACTGTGGCTCGTAAACAATCTTTGGACCAGATGGACCAGATGGTTTTTCGGAGACAGCGATCTCATGAGCTTCAGAAACAGACCCAAGTGGTCCTTCCTGTTGCTGCTCTTGCTGTTGTTGTGAAGCAATAGCTAGAAACTTAGATAATGCATTATCATCCCCTGGGCCAGAAGAACTGACTTCGAGTGAGATCATATTGATTGATGCTTTGTAAATGCCAAAATGCTACAGGGGAAAAGTATAAATGAGAAAATTGAAATATTGTAAAAACAAGAAATTGCAAAAAACAAAACACAAAAATGAGAAAATCAAATTGAATTACAACTGTAATATAGTGCAATACAATGCTGCTGATTGTAGGGTATGCTTAAAAAAGACAGTTTATAAGATACGTAGTATATGTTTCATCAAGTCCTTATAGAAAACGATGTTGATTCGAATTTGAACCATGCTCAATGAAAAGCCTCTGTTAATTTTGTCGACCTTTGAAAAGAGCGGTCGGTGAGCTATTCATCTCGAAGAAGATCATAAACGGTGTACAGGTGACAAAGTGTTAACTTTGCAACTGTTGTTACGTAAGTTTTGTTTACTTTAGATTAGTTTATTGGGCTCTAATTCAAACGCTCTTATATACGCTTCACTAATAGTTACGTATCATACGTATAGCACACATTACTAATCAGCTGAAACTTCCAAAGGCTTTGGAACTTGGTTCGCAATTTCGCTTTTCTTATCGAACTCAGCGACTCCATATTCATTCCAAGTATTATAGCCATCGTTGGAAAAGGCATTATAGAATCTCGATCTATCATAAGAAGTTAACTCTAAGCCGTTTTTCAATCTATGAACTAAATCAGGATTGGAAGTAAAATGCCTTGAAGCGCCAATAAGAGTACGATCGTTGGTATTAACGTTTGCAATCAGTTTGTCTTGTTCTTTGCTATAGTTACCTGATCTGATGATAATACCTTTCCAGATCTCTTCAACCCAATGAGGATTAGCTTCAGAACCTTCAAGCTTGATATCCGTATCACCCATCATAACTGGTTCAACAAATGAAAGATATGCCAGTCTATTTCCGTCCTTAGCTCTTTTTTCTAACTCACTTAAAATATAGCCAAATTGAGCAATTGGATGAGTTGGTGCATTGACACCACCTGCTTCTTGAAAATTTGAATAAGGAGAGATTCTAAGAGCTATTTTTTTGGCCCCAACTTCAGTAATTAACTTATCAACTAACTCTAATAAGAATCTTGACCTATTTTCAATTGAACCACCGTATTGATCAGTTCTAACGTTAGTTGTATCTCTAATAAACTGTTCAATTAAATAACCATTTGCAGCATGAAGTTCAATAAAATCAAAACCTAGATCAATTGCATTTTTGGCAGCTTCAACAAAATCTTGTTGAACTAATCGAATGTCTTCAAGAGTCATTTCTTTTAATTCCAAGCCATTCGCTTCAGCTGCTTTTTGCATATCGGCATTCAAGTAAATTTTGGAGGGAGCAATCAACTGAGAGCCCAAGGCCTTAGTAGCTTGAGGGTCAGCGACTCTTCCCAAACCCCACAATTGTAAAGATAAAGACGATCCGTTTTTATGAACTTGATCAACAAGAGACTTCCAGTGTTGGGCGATTTCTGCAGAAGTAAAGGATGGCGTATGGAAATAAACACCAGCTCTCTTGGACGCATGAGTAGCTTCTACAATCAATAAACCACCGTTGCTTTTGGCCCTATCCGCATAGTATTTCAACATAGCATCTGTTGGGATTCCCTCTTTGGTTGCTCTGAACCTTGTAGTGGGAGGAAAAACTAAACGATGGGTCAATTCGACGTCACCAACTTTAATGGGCTTGAATAAGTTTGAGTTTGCTAATGAAGACATTTTTAAAGTGTTTTTTTAGTGTTTTTTTTCGCTTTATTTGATTTGTTTGATATGTGATACTATTTCAAGTACATTAACAATCCCGATAAGGATTCAATTGGATTGGTGAAGTCCATAGTGTATTTATATTCGTTTTCAAACTATACACTTCATAACAAACAGTTTGTAAGCAGTTGATCGGCTGCCCAGTGTTACTTGAAGCTGATTTGAAGCTGATTAATCTCTGTGCAACAAGTGTCAACATGTTGACATATCAAAAAATGTGAAAGATGTGAAAGAGGAAGTGATTTGTAAACTGGAATTCACGGCAGTGCATGCTTCAATTTGTTGCTTACCAATCACTCGCTTAAATATGGGGAATAAGAGGTGAGAGGATTTGTCAGATGAGTAAGCAAGGGAATATGTACTGTGAGTGTGCAGTGCAGTGCAAAAGTATGGGCTACCATTGTTTATGCTATAGTGTATGTTGAGTACTCTCAGATGGTGGCAGACAATGTGCTGTTTTCAGTTGGTAGAGTGTCTGTAGTAGTGCTCTTTATTGTAATAGTGGTAAGCTTGTTTTTTTTACTTTCATTGTGGAGAGAAGCTGTGAAGGACAAGCGAGTTCCAAATAACAATAAGGAGGAACTCAGACCATTGCATGGTTTTCGAGTTGATAAAAGTCAGCCTAAAAGATACAGGCCTTATAAACCTGGAGTATACAAATCTTCGTTGTCTTTAACTAAAGCCACAGTGCAGGATTGGATTGAGATCAACAATGATTATTTAGAAATGTCCAAATTGCGTGAGCAATGGTTTGGTGAATTCACTAAGGAGTTAAGTTATTGCAATATGAGATATGGTTACGCTCTTCGAGAGTTTTATGATGTGGTGATTAATTACCTGGTAACCAAATACCCTACATGTTTTTATCAAAATTCTGTAAAAAGCTGTATTTATAATGCCATAAGAGAAGAGTATATTCCACAAAGCTCAAGTCAATTTGAAAATCTACAAGATATTTTAAAGTGTTTAGCTGTTACCATTAATGAGGATTTTTTGATCTTATTGCGGAAACCAGGTAGCGGACCTGACCAGCAGTATTATTTAAGATCATGCGTAGTATGCTTCCCATCAGGATTTGCACCAGTCCCTACAATGCGCAATAAATCAATAGATACAATTCATAAATTTGTTCCAGAGTATGAAAGTCGAATGAAGCTTGCAATGAACAAATTTTTCAATAGAATTAAACCTCGTGAGTATCATGTACGAGTCAATTGGTTTCTTATGGCATTCAAAAATCTGTTAAATTTAGGCGATGAACGGTATTACGAGCCCTTTTGGGGCTCAAATCCCAATGATGACCCTTATGACCCAATTACAAACGAGTTGGACCACAACAAGGTAGATTATAGCAAAATATTCATACGGTCAGAGAAGCAGATTTTGACTAAGTTGCCCTTAGAGAAAAATAATAGTGATATGGTAGTGATGGTGGTTAAAACTTACAAATATCCATTAAATGAGATCAAACAAGAAGAGAAAAACTGTGAGAGGTTAGTGGGGGCTATCAATGGCATAAATGGTGTGTATGCGGATTATAAGGGTAAGCATGAATGGTATGATTTGATTGTTCCTTACCTCAAAGGTGAAGTAGCCGGCAAGCAGGCAGAAACATAAAGACAGAAAACTCAGGCACGACATGTGTCTGGTGTTGTATATAGATCTAAATATGCCAACATTTCTGAATCTGTACATTTACATATAAATTGCCGACGCGTCTGCAAAGCCTACTACAATCACGTGATGTTTTTTGTGTTTTTTCCCCTTCTTTACGCGTCTTTCTTCCTGCTGTTGTTGTTGACTGTGAGCTGAAGGGACTGTGTGATATATGTATGTGTGTGTCCGTCTAAGCGTGTGTGCTTGCTCTGTGTTGTACGGCACGAATTAAGGGTCACCGGTATGGGCTACAGCAGAATGGGGCATTGAATATATATATATGTAAGGTGCCCCAGTAGTCAGCAGCAGCCCATCGAAGAAAGCCGCAGCCCTAGCTGCTTTTCCTAATTAGTCCATTTTCAGATATAGCAGCAGCAAATAAAGCGATCTGTAGCCTTAGTTTAAAGTCTGGACTAAGGCGACTTTGCCAACTGTAAACAGTCTACCTTGCAGTGTTAACTCGCTTCTAGTATATCAATTAACGGTTCCTGGAGCACTAGTTCTTGCCGTAGTAAAACACTTGCAAACACTTGTGCACTGTGGGCCCCGTTTTAACTGTGCAACTACTGAGAACAATAAAGACGCTCACGCTCTGCCTTGCAACAGTTTTTCCAGTTTGATTTTCACTGAGAGAAAGCTTGTCGGACCTTTTTGTTGAACTGTGTAAGAGACCCTCAATCGCAGTATAACCGTGATATAATTTTTGGATTACTTTCTCGTGTCTACCTCTATATGTATACACCACACTCATATACAATTACACTCCTTTAAGACACTAAACTAATATAGATATACGGTCATGTCGCATATACCTGATACGGGTGATGACATAGTGTCCCCCTTGGCCAAAGAAGAAAGCGGCTTGTCCAACGAAATCAACTCTGAAACATCAAACACACTGGCTTCATATTCGTCTTCAGAGATCTCTTCATTTGACCGCACCGATGAAGACTCAGTGAATATCGCATACGCTGCAACTTCAGCTACTTCAGGTGCTGCTGAAGCTACTGCTTTGTTGCCTAGATTTCCAGGAACATATGACGTGAATGCCCTAACTACAGGATCTGCATCTGAACTGATTCCAAGCGAGGAAAGTGAACATGAAATCATGCCTAAAAGTAACATCGATGATCAGAAGACTATCTTATTGAGTGACACAGAAGAAGAGCCACAAGTATCTAGTATCAAAGATACTTCTGAACTTGAACAAGGACAAGGTGAGGAAACATTTGGTTATGCTGATGACGAAGTTGAGATAGCACAAGCAGAAATAGTTGAAGCCGGAAAAACAAATGGCCAATTGGAAGTACCTGAAACTACCAGCAGAGCATTTGAAGTTGAATCAACGCAAGAAAAGAGGAGTTTTGAAGTAAAATCTCCAGAACAAGTTGCAGCACAATTAGATCAAGACGAAGAAGCAAATACTTCAAGAACATTAGATCCACTACACTTGAATGGTACCTCTGTATCATCATCACATGAACATAACTTGCAAATGATTACTAAAATTCTTTCATCACACAAAAGCTCAGATGGAGAGAATGAAGTAAGTGATGATGATGGTGATGCCAGTAACAGCAAGGACGAAGAAGAACTCAATTTTGGCCCTAAAATAAGCAGTACAAATTTTTATAGAGTAAATACGAATACTCCGCCTCTGAACCCTGTATCTAGTGCACACGAAAAGGAAAAAGATGAAGATATAGCTCAATATTCACAAAATGGTCAGTTTGAAGGTAAAGATCTGAGTCTCATTGATCGTGATTTAAAAGTACTTACAATTGCCTCAAGCGCACATTCAAGAACGTTAAGTCATAAGAAGTCAATGTCATTCGATAATACAAGGGAACAAATTCAAGCTTCTGCTGCAGCTAATGCTAAAGCCAATACCAAACCATCCCCTAATGTTGATAATAGAGACTCCGTAGCAACCGATAGATCAAATATCTCTATACATGAAAGAACTGTACACGAGATCATCGATGGTTTCAGGTATAGTGATTCGACAGCTGGTTCAAAATCATTCAATACTGAGAACGTATTGAACTCAGCCGCAAACTCCAATACTAATACAACTAGTGTCGACACTGATAAATACGTATTAGCTCACCATATACAGAATAGCAGAGGTGAACCAGATGTTACTACTCCTAAAATTCAACAAGCTAAATTTCAAAGTTCTAGTGGTGCGTCTACTCCAAGGGCTAACAAAAATACTGTTACTACACCTGTTACTAATCAAGAGCAGCAAGGTCAATTTGCTTCGAACAACGGGGGCTCATTCAACTCTTCAAACACTTATATTGATTTATCCCCAAGAGATAATAACCGTAAACCAAGCACCACACAAAGAAAAACTTTAGATAATGAAATAAAGCGTAGTAGGACTAAAAAAGTCTTTGGTGGAATGTCTAATTTTATGTCTAATTTGACATCATCTACTTCATTGTCAAATAACTCAAACAACAACAGTGACTCAAAATTGAAAATTTCAAAGCCAACATCAGTAGAGCATAAAGTTCACATTGCTCTTGACCCTAAGTCACTGAAATTCACAGGTATGCCAGAAGAATGGGCTGAACAATTAGCAGCAATGGGTGTTTCTAAAGATGAACAACGTGAGCATCCTGAAGCCGTAAGAAATGTTGTGAATTTCTTAGCTAGCGAGGAACCAGAGGATAAATTCATGAATATTCCATATAACAGTAAGTCCAGCGGTCATAATAGCTCAACAAGCGATGAATTGAACACTCCAAATGTGACATCATCATCTCAGTTTGATGATGAAGAATATACCAATACTCCAACTTCTAGTGTTCCATCGAAATTTTTAAATACACCTAATTTGGGAACAAAAGATACTTTCAGCGCCCATAACACACCACCTTCATTAACCAATCAACAGCAGCCTCAACAGCAGGTTACACCCATTGCAGACCAAGGAAGTTATTTCCCACCTTCTTCCCAACAACATCAATTACCACCAATGAAGATAGAAGAGAAAAATAAATTTATACCTAACCGACGTGCGCCTGCTCCTCCTCCTTCAGCCAAACCTATAGGATCACAAAAGAGCCCATCAATGAAAATTTCATCTCCAAAACTACGTCTCAGGTCTTCATCAACTTCTTCTGCTCAACAACCACAACAAGTAACTCCAATCTCCAATGTACCAACACCAACTACACCTTCAACCACTTCTGGCTCCTTGTTAAGTAGTTTGTCACGTAGAATTACTTCAAGATCATTCAAACTACCCAACAATGACCGTGAACATAATCGTGAAAGGCCAGTGATTGAACATATTGGAGCTGAGGGTATCAATGACCATAACGCACCAATAAAGATAGATTACAATAGACAAACTCCATTCCATCCACCTCCACCACCCCCTCCACCTCCCTCTTCTGCTGTTCCACTTGCTTCTCAAAGTGCTCCCACTTCAAACGTATCATCTCCTCAAATGATCCAAACTGGTCCAACTCTTGCTTCACCATTGATGTATTCTTCCAACAAAGGACAGTTTGAACAACAATCATTGCCACAGGAAAAGCAACAACAATCACAAGTTCATTCCGTTCATCAATCACCTGTTCACAAATCTCCAAAATCACAAATTCCTAAGTCTCCCAACCAACGTAGAGCGCCACCTGCTCCAGTATCAGGATCGCCAAAACTTGCTCAGTACTCCAACTTTGCAACATCCAAGCAACAACAACAATTGCAGCAGCAGCAGCAACAACAACACCAACAACAACTTGGCTCTTCATCACCTTCATCTGCGAAAAATATTGTGACTGTGAATGGTAAGGATGCTACTATTCCTCAACAGCAACAACAAAGACCACCAATTCCAAAAACTGGAGGAAGCAAAGAGAAGGGTAAAAAACTAACTCCAGCTGAACAAGAAATGAGACGTATTTACTTGCGTAAGAAGGATGAGATGATTTTAAAAAAACTTAGAGAAATTTGCTCCACTGAGGATCCTCATAACAAATATCGTGATTTTGTTAAAATTGGACAAGGTGCCTCAGGTGGTGTTTACACAGCGCATGATCTTGATAACAACTCACTAGTTGCTATAAAGCAAATGGAGTTAGAGCGTCAACCTAAGAAGGATTTAATTATCAGTGAAATTAATGTCATGAGAGATTCTCACCATAAGAATATTGTTAATTTCATTGAAAGTTATATGCTCAAAAAAGATTTATGGGTTGTTATGGAATACATGGAAGGTGGTTCGTTGACTGATTTAGTCACACATACCATCATGTCAGAGGGACAAATGGGTGCCGTGTGTCGTGAAACATTACATGGGTTACATTTCTTGCATTCCAAAGGTATTATTCACCGTGATATTAAATCAGATAACATTTTACTTTCTCTACAAGGTGATATCAAGTTGACTGATTTTGGTTTCTGTGCACAAATCAAAGAAAATGCAGGGAAGAGAATCACAATGGTAGGTACTCCATATTGGATGGCTCCTGAAGTCGTGAATAAACAAGCATATGGCACCAAAGTTGACATTTGGTCATTGGGTATTATGACTATCGAAATGATAGAAGGTGAACCACCATATTTGAATGAGACTCCTTTACGTGCATTATTCTTGATTTCTACTATTGGTAAGCCGGAAATTAGAGGTCCTTTAGATACACCATTACGCCAATTTTTGGATTATTGTCTTGAGACCGATCCTGTGAAGAGATTGAACTCAGTGCAATTATTAGAAACTGACTTTATTGTAAATGCTGATGCAAATTCTTCTCTTGCTCCTTTAGTTCAAGAGGCCAGAAGACAAAAAATGCTTGAGAAATCGGAAGCTGACGATTCTGTTAATTAATTACCTTTCTTTGTATAATAATTTTAACGTTACTTTTCGTATGTCATGTTACAAGTCTATAGCTATATATAAATTAATCGGATTTGTATATGCCAGTCATATACGTGTTTACTTCAAAATTGAATGCCTGATAATCAATGATAAATATTATACAATTTATATACGTCTTATACATTACAAATAATATACACTATATAGAAGTAAGAATTTTTGTGAGCCTTCAAATTGCTAGCTTACTCCTCTTCATCTATGGGCTCGATTGGGACATACTTGGATTGGACGAAAAATAATTTAGCTAATGAATCACGTTTGTTTTGAACAGAGTAAAAATTACCCATTGGTATCTCAAATGAACAGCCAGTAGATGCTATAAATACTGAGCTTGATAAAGTCACTTCAACAAAGCCTTCTATAACATAAAATATGAAATATGTATCGTCATTTGATTTCAATGACTTGCTACTGTAACCAGCAATTTCAATGATACCAGCGCCACAGAAGTCACAATCTTGGTCAAACAACGTTCTTATGGTGAAATTGTCTTGATCGGTACTAACTACCTGCTTACTCACTTCAGAGTTGGGTCCAAAAGCAACAGCTCTTTGCAGCTGTGACTCTGAGCCAGGACCTTCAAACACAGGAACTACCAGTTTACCAGACTGTAGCCATTCGCAATCTTTCTCTTCTTCCTCATTTTGGGGTTTCAAGAAGTCTTTGGGGACACTTTGGGGAACAAAACTCTTTTCTATAGCATGTTTTGTAGAAACCAAAGGTTTCTTGTCCTCTAAAACTGGTTGAAGTGATGTTTTTAGTTTCTTACGCTTAGTAGTTTCTGGTTCAGTTTTCACTAAACTTTTCCTTTTCAATGACAAAGAAGTGGAACCCAAGCTATTCCCAGCAATGCTCTTTCTGGGTTTTGGTTTGGGTTTGTCTTCTTTATCATCTATTTCCACAATATCTTTTAGCTCGGGAACAATAGCATCGCCCTCGTGCTTCATTTCATATAGCACTTTTTCATTTTTCCAATACTGGACAGGTTTGATTTTATGCCTGGTAGATCTTCTGGTTCCATTGCTTGCTCCTGTATCACTTGGAGATGGCGATATTGAGGGAGACCGCTTTTTGGAGTTTTCAAAATTGATTTTGCTATTGTTTTTGCCTTTTCTTCCCACATTTTTGTTGAGAGCTATACTCTTTGTTATTGATGCAGCAGATTTGAGCCCCTGTTTGGGCTCCGGCTTTAAATTGGCTTGCTCTTTTGGTGTCTCTTTGGGTGTCTGATCAGTTGCTTTTGGTAGTTCTGAAAACTTTCGCCTTTTATCAGAAACCCCCTCCTTAGGTAACGTTGGTGTCTCACCTTCATCAATGGGCAATATTGGTGAAGCCTCCTCAGCTGGTCTGCTAATTGGTAACTCATTTTCGGTGATTACCTTTGTGTTTAAAACCTTAGCTTCTGACGTAGGAGTGGAAACATTCTTAAATTTGTCTCTTAGCTTTGACCACTTTGTAAGTTTTGTGGAGAGACCAACATCTTCATCACTTTCTGGGGCAGGCTCTAAATTTTTTTTTGAAGTATCTGCCGGTGCAGCATTTTCAAGTAAACCATTAAGAGTAGAACTTTCAAGCACAATCCTATTGATGTTATCAGCAGCATTTTCAGCCAGATCACTATTAAAAGCCATCATCTCCTCCTTGTTTGCAGTGCTATCCTCCTGCAAGGATCCCTCTGTGTTTGTGTACGAAACTACCATGCTGGGATCTTCATCGCTTATGTCTTGTTCTCTAATATCTCTCTTGTGGAAATTTGTAACGGATGGTGTCGTATGGGGAGCAACAATCTGCTCAATCACGTTTATAGCCTCATCGACGGCTTTCTTATCGGCAGTTTTTTTATCATAACTGTTTGGTTTTTCTTCTGACAACGGTTGGCCCAGTTTCTCAGATATAACGTTGTCATTTAAGTTCTTGGGCTTAGGAATTCTGGGTGAACTGCTGTTCTCATATAAAGAATTCGGCAATTTCTGCAATCTGGGCTCAACTGAAATAGATTTTGATGATTTTGGTTGTGATTTGACTTTCTTCTCTTCTTCACGAAGTGCTTTAGTTGGTGTATTTAGTATTGATTTTATTGGGCGAATATTTTGCAGCTGGGATGATTTCGAATTGCCTTTGCGTGTTGTAAACTCTGAAATTGGGGAGGGTGGGCTCAAGGAATTGTTTTCTCGGGGTTTGAAAGATATCTTTATCGGTGGCCCTATGTCTGTGGCATCTCGTATCTTCTCATCTAGGTCATCTGCGCTATCAAAGCTAGAATCCAAATCAAGTTGGGCGGTATCTTTCATTACATCGTCTTCTAATTTTTTCAAAGTCTTTTCTTTCATTTCTTTATCATCCACAACCCCTTCATTCTGCATCATAGCTGTAGAAGGCGCCTCATCTTTAGTCTTTGTAGTCATCGTTTTTATTGACCTCAAGGATCTCAGTGAGTTCATACGATGACTATCTGGTGACACAAAATCATCATCTGAAAGGTAGTAATCATCTGGATCTTCCAGCCCGTCAATATCCTTTGTCAAGCCATCGGGTACAGCCAATCCCGTTTTTCGACCTTTATTACCAATATCTTTCAGCTGACCAATTATTTTATTGCCATCATGCTGCTTGGTCATTGTCGGACTTATCCACTTGGGTTACACGTTGAAAGGGTCGCGTTACAAATGCAAAACTTAGCGTCGGTTATCGTTCTTAGACCTGTAGGCTACTTTTTTTCTTGAGTATTATACCACTATGGCAATAAATATAGGAGCTTTACGTTTCTGTATAAAGATACTGACCTTCTTAGCCCAATGGTGGTAGGCCGAATCGCTTTGAATAGCTTCTGGCAGTCTTGATATCAATCATGCTCCCCATCTTTTGTAACTATATTTTTTTAAGTAACGAGCCGATCGACGCGTATTTACTCTACATGTTGAACTGTATATAGTATAGACCCTGTTATCTTCAAGTTTATAGCTTTACGCATCGCAAATCGCAGTACATTTTTATAGAAGATATTATTAATATTAATATACAGAGTAAGAAGCTTCCAAGTAAAACAAGTGGCCGAGTGGAAAAGGTGGAAAACATTGATGGAGGGGAAATAATGTGCAAACCAATATAAGTAATGAGAATTTTAGTTTTTTAAAACGTTTTATGCAGTAAATACGAGACACATCCGATGTCCGCAGAATATACATCAGTCGGATCTATTCATCTTGTTCCACTTCGTCTTCATTGTCTTCCGTAAGAGAATCAAAATTATGAACTTCACCAGTTTCACCATCATGATATGCACCAATCTTGACTTTAAATTCACTTGGGGCAACACCAAAGGTCTTTAAAATTAAAGCTTGTCTAACGTCCAAAACTTGGCCCTCATCACAAACCTTGTATGGCTCGGTTAAAGTGATTTTACCTGCTACCATTTTAGTTGGAAGTTTGAATTTATTTCTTAAAGTTGGTTCCATGGAATGAGACATTGGCACGTCTTCTTCTTCAGAAAGTTGCCCACCTCTGGAATAGACGACACCTTCTGGAAGTACAAATGTGATTGGAGACTTCGATTTAGCTCTACAAAAGTCTGACCTCGTATAGGCTTTAAAATATGCAATAACAGTGTCTGGTTCTTCATCTGTGAGTAATAGACCTACTACACCTTGAATAGAGTTCGATAATTTATGCAAATTGTCTTTGTATTCTTCTTCGGGAGTTTCTCCCAAGGCTTTTTGCAAAACAGCCTTCTTACCCATGATAAGTTTTGAACCAACCCAATCACGTCTGATATCTTGAAGAACAGGAGTTCTAACGTCTTTGAGGCCAAGAGCCCAGACATACTTAAAAGAATCTAAAGAGGCTCTGATATCATCGAAGATTCTCACCTTGTTCTCCTTTCCCTTCTTGTCAGTTTGCGCAAGAGTCACCAACTTGGATCTCTTTGATCTAGGCATTTCTATGTATGTGTATGTGTTTATACGTGAGTGTAGTCTTGGTCAAGCCTGCAAAATATATATGGCACCTTCACCACTTATCTTCTTACACTAGGACAAGAGATAAAAAAAATTCAAAAAAAAATAAAAATTTTCCCAAAGGGAAGAAAAGACGGGACGATTTTTAATCTATCCCATTTCGTCAGGGGCGTCTAAAGTGCTCTGCAGGATCAAAGCGGCGAGCCTGGGGCATCTTGGATTGCAACTGGAGTTGGAGTTGGCACTGGCGTGGGCAAGGAAAAGGGTGATACACTCCTACAAGTGATGAGTAAAGTAGACTTCTGGCGCCTATAACGTCTCAGATTGTTTCCAGGTTGTGCACAAGCTTTATCACATTCAGTAATACGTTTGGCCTCAGCAAAAGCCTGTGATTTTGCGCACAATTGCCACTTGAGACAAAGTATTGATTATTGAGACTCTTTATAACAAAGGCAATCTTTAAAGAGCGCACACTTACTGAAGGAAACCATGTCAAAAAGACATACCCATAGGCGGGTTTCTATCTCAAGAAGTAACGAGAAAGAGCAACAAGCTACCAAGACAGAGCAGCATAACACAGATACTGGCCACAATAACACGGCCGCTAATCATACGGATACAAGAAAAGAAGACTCGGACGTTGAAATGGAAGATATAACTAATCGGCAAGAGATTGAAGATGATGAAGCAGATGAAGAAGGAATGGAAGTTTTGCGCCGTTTAGCAGCTAATTATAGGAGACACTCGAACAATCGTAATCTTTTCGCTGATCATGGTGAAGATGGCGATGATAGTGATCATTTTGATGATACTGAAGAAAATGATATTATGATGGGATCAACGTACACTATGAATCGAAGACATGCAAATGATTCGAGCGAAGTTTATGATGACAATGACAGTTCGAATGAGGAACATGATGACTATGGGATTCGCCATCGCTCTACAGGTAACGGTATAGTTTACCAGAATATTTATCACGACGGTGAAGATGATGAGAACGAAGAAGAGGGAGAAGATAATGATCACGATGACGGTGAAGAACACGACGACAATGATAATGATGAATATGATGAAGATAACGAAGATGATAGTGGTGACCATGATATTTCTCACGGTCACCTCCCACATAACAACTTTACTTCGACTAATAGAGGGTTAAGCTATCTAATGAATAGTGGCCTTTTTGGCGCATTTTCGGAAGGAGAAGGGGGAAGACAATTTGATGGCTTATTGAACACTTTGAAAACCCAAGAAGACCCATATCTTATGTTGGAAGTGTTAAACGATATATCTGCTAGAATTTTGATGACAAATGGTTTTATGGCAAGAGTTATTCCAGTATACAGAATTGCCAAAGCATGTGTTAGCATCTTAAACAACCCATTATTACAAGAGGATTATTTGCTTCAAGTTGCTGCATGTCGTTGTTTATATAACTTGCCACAAGTAGATATCAACTTCATTCAGGAAATTGTTAACGCGGGTGCAATCGAAGCATTAAAACCCAAATTAATGGAAATCGCATACATTGATTTAGTGGAACAGGCGCTTAATACATTAGAAATTATTTCCCAGAAGAGAGGATTAGACATTATGGAGCAAGGTTGTTTGCCAGCTTGTTTGGCCCATATAGACTTTTTCACAATCCATACCCAAAGAAAAGCACTCGATATTGCAGCTTTCAGTTGTAGAGCTGCTCCCGTGTCATGTTTCGATCATATTAAAGAAATATTACCAACTATTGAAACTGTTGCTTGTGAATATTCTGATCCCGCTTGTCTTGAATCGTCATGGCTCACAATCTCAAGAATTATTGAAAGTTTTCAAAATGATCCAATACTTTTGGAAGACCTAATGAGTGCAAAAATAATGAACAAACTTGTGGAGATTCTTCCTATTAGCTTAAGAAGTGGTGAAAATACCAAAGGCGGTATACGTTTAAGTTACAAAATTTCCTCCAAGTTAATCGAAAGTTTATCGATTTTAGCTAATACATCGCCTAAATTGTCAATGACATTGATTAAAGACTGTAATGTTGGAAACATGATAGTTTCATCATTGACAAGTAGTACTGATTCTAACTCGGATGGTGAGTTATTTTCAATTGAGTCTTTAATGTTTACCCCAAATGAAATTGGTATAGCCTTACTAAAATTAGTGAATCAACTAGTACCTTGCAAAGAGTTGCCAGCTGGTGAACAAGCGATTGACATTGGTGGATTCAAAAATTTAACGGTTAATAATAATAGAAAAAAACTTATGCAGCAAAAGCTAGAATTATACACGAATAATTCTGAAAACAACATAGCTTTCGAAAAATTTGTTGAATCAATCTTCCAAGTACTAGTACTGTATTATTCAGCGACTGTTAATTATCAAATCAATAGATTAATACTTATGGCAATTTTGAGAATAGTTACTGTATTAAATTCGGATCAAATTCAAAGATGTGTTTCTAAAAGCTCAATCACATCGGTGTTAGCATCAATTATTATCGAGGGAAAGAAGTTGTTTGAATCTGCAGATTCTTCAGCAACTTTTGAAAGCTTAAAGCCATTTGTTTTAATTTATGGCGCTCTTCTCATTTCAGACCAGCTTATTCACAAAAGACCGGAGTTTTATATTACAGATTTTAAGAGGGAAGGCATGCTTCATTACATTACAGGACTGATGGAAATTCTTCATAGATCGTTAGATGATTTTAATGAGAATATCGAGGATGGCAAAAATACTATTATAAAAGAGTTAAGTGTTCATGACGAATTAAGCGATGCAGAAGATGATGACCAAAATGATGATGGGAACGATGATGATCAAGAGGAGGAAGGTGATGAAAGCGATGAAGTTGATGAAGGTGATGAGGATGAGGAGGAGGATGAGGAGGAGGATGAGGAGGATGAAGAAGATGACGATGAAAGTGATAGCGATCAACATGACGTGTTTACAAGAGGCAACACATTTATTCCCGTCCCTAGTAGCATGTCATTAAAAGATTATAGTCTATCCATTGACTATATATATCAAATGAAACAGGAATCTACATTTGAAGCTTTATTTGCATTGTGTACTCAAATAGACGAAAGGTACAATATTTTAAAATCGAAATTTGTCTCAGTTGATTCGAAGCACTCTGTTATGTTGAGCAAAGTGAAAGCAATTGTTGATGATAAATCCAAGAGACCAAAAACTGTTGAAGGTTGGTGTAAGCTTTGGAAGCAATTTGCTTTTTCTTTAAGCTACTTGGAGCAAGAAAAGGAAACCGTATCAATTTTTGATTTGCTTGACTCGGGAATTATTGATTCGTTAGTATCTCTGTTTTCTACAGATAAAGAGCAAGAATCATACTATTTGGCTTCCAATTCCTTTAAATATATTTTTTGTTCGAAATCCAGTCCATTGCATAAGGACGAAAACCTACCACTGATTCTCTTAGTCAATAAGTTAGAAGAGTCTTTAGTGAGAACAGAATCTTTTGAATTTGTTTTTTCGGATATGGCAAAACAATCAAACTCCATTACCACATCATTATCCAAGCAAATTACACTAAAACTAGTTTCAATCGATGATGAAATACCTGAAGGTAACTCTGAACTAATGCTTATGGTACACGCCATTGCTACATTTAAACCAGTGGATATTTTTATCAGATCGCGTATGAAAGGTTTGAGAGGTCTTGCCTCTGTCTTAGCGGGAACTATGAATACAGAAGATGACGATTTCCATATTGTTTTCTCGATCAATGGTGAAGATGTTCCATATGAAGCTACCATTTATGGTGCTATTTACAGATCATTACAAGAAACACCAAATAAGACGGTTCCACCTAATAAAATTTGGAATAATACTCCGCATGTTGTTAATTTCAGGAAAGCTCTTGGTCCTATCCCTACTAGCACGTTACTAGATAGTTCTTTGAATCAGGATGTATCAGAAGAAAATATTGAGAACTTGGATAATGATATATCTTTGAAGACATTGGAGTTACTGAAAATATTATACGACTTTAACACTGCAGCTCAAGATGCTGCTTCTTCGAGTGCCTTGTTTTTAAATTACAAATTGACCGCTAAGCTAAAAAGACAATTAGAGGAACCCTTAGTTGTTGCAAGCGGAACTTTGCCCAATTGGACCGTGGCGATTAGCAAAAACTATCCATTCTTGTTTCCCATTGAAACTAGAGTCTTTTTTTTGCAATCCACGTCGTTTGGATACTCGAGGCTGATTAATTATTGGCAAAGCAGAGCTGATGAAAGTGGTACAAGCAATAGCAATCCATCCAGATTGGGCCGTACTGTTCGTCGTAAACTTAGATTATCAAGAAAGAGCCTATTTCAAGGTGCCATAAAAGTTATGAATGAATACGGTACGGTTCCTGGTTTTATTGAGATTGAGTACTTTGACGAAGCAGGTACCGGTTTAGGTCCAACCTTGGAGTTTTACGCCGAAGTGTCCAAAGAGTTCTGCCGAAATAAACTAGGCATGTGGCGGGATAACGAACAAAATGACAAGGATAAAGAAAGATATGTTCATAGCTCCACCGGTTTGTTTCCACGTCCACTTACAATCGACTCCCCTAATTATTTGAAAGTGATCGACTTATTTCATACACTTGGTATATTTGTGGCCAGATCTTTATTTGATTCAAGATTAATCGATTTCAACTTTAACTGTCTCTTCTTTGAGTTTGCTCACAACATCAATTCACCTCAGCGGGATTTGCCAAGAAAGGTATTGGTGGAAAAAATGGCACTTGTGGATCCTATGCTATCTAATTCATTATCATTTTTGCTTGAATATGTCAAACAATATAAAACTGTTCCAGTTGAGGTACTTGACCAAGTTGAAGTAAGTGGTTCCAGATTACAAGACATGGCGCTCACTTTTGTTCTTCCCGGTTATGACGATATTGATTTGATACCAGGTGGTTCTGAAGTTGAAGTAGATGCTACAAATGTGGAAGATTATATTGATAAAGTTATTGAAATGACTTTATTCACGGGTGTTGAAAAACAAGTCAAGGCATTTACTGAAGGATTTTCAAAAGTGTTCCCATATAGTTCAATGGAAATCTTCTCGCCTAAAGAGCTTGTTTTACTTTTAGGGAATGCCGATGAAGACTGGTCGTTTGGTACAATTTTAGATGTAATTAAGGCAGACCATGGATATACGAAGGATTCAATTAGTGTTATTAGAATAGCTCAAATAATGTCTGAGTTTAGCGGCCCGGAGAGAAGAAAGTTTTTACAATTTTTGACTGGTTCGCCTAAGCTTCCATATGGTGGTTTCAAAGCGCTTACTCCACAACTTACCATTGTTTTAAAACATGCTGAAGAAGGATTAACTAGTGACGCCTATCTTCCAAGTGTTATGACATGCGCTAATTATCTGAAACTTCCTAATTATTCCTCTAAAGAGGTGATGAAAGATAGAATAACAAAGGCAATGAATGAAGGGTCTGGTGCTTTTCTACTATCCTAGTTTATTCTATACCCCATTTGTATATACTTATAGGTCAATTTTTTGGTTAATTGGATTACGAAAAGCATTTTGTAAAATTTAAAAAAGCCACTTATATTAAAAATTCTTTTATGAATTTTTTGGGGACATCTTACATTCCCAAAATATATAATAAATAGTTCCTATAATTAGGATTTTTGTAAATAAAAAAAAAACATCTCCCGTTTAGGTAGTGGAAACAGCGGCGCTGTAAGCTAGTGACCAAGTTAATGTCATACCGTCGTCCAGGTAACTTGTTGAGAAACTTGATCCACTAAAAAAATTATAAGCTGTGCTAGGGTCATACAATGCAACATTAAGCATTAAAATACCAGTCCATCCACTACTAACGCCACTGATTATAGAACTTAACACCTCTTCCCACTCTTGTTGCACAAAAGTAGGATCTCTGATAAATGAGGAAATTGGTGTAATAGGGAGCATATGGATACCATGAATGTATTCAATGTTGGTACCAAAATAAGTCGTATGGTCAATTTTGTTTTCAAATAAGATACCACTACATTTATTAGCAATAAAGTTGCTTGGCATGACTGTATTATCATCTTTATAAAGAAAATAAGTACCCATTGAACGTTTAGCAATAGCTAACATCAAATTTGCACGGTTTTCCATGTTTGTATCACCAATAAATTGAGCCCAAATTTTCATACCATAAAGTGAGTTATAATCTTCCGATGAAGACTCTTCATCTTTACCATCGGCATAAGCGGTAATGCCGTGAGCAAAAGAATGGCCACAATAGAAATCAAACATTCTTATAACTGGAAAATAGGTATCATCGCTACTTGGATTACAGTAGTCTCTTACCAAAGAATTGACCCAATCTTTATTGTCACTGCCCCATGTTCCTCCCAAAGCTCTATCAACTGTTGCTATTATAGCTGCTGCATGAACATGATAACCATAATGAAAGTGATGATCATTATAGTATGTATTTCCAAAATCGAGAGAATCATCGCCTGCCATACCTGCATCAGAAACGATACCACACCAAGTGGTATCATAATCTAAAGGATAAGTTTGTTTGTTCTGGGTAAATCTATCCATTGCAGTTTCAAGAGTAGCTAAAAATGTTTTTGTGGCATCTGTATCTTTAAGAACATAATAAAGAACGTAAAGTACGTAAGCATATTTATCCAAAATCTTACCACTATAGTACATTGAGTCGAGGTTACTCTCCGTAGAAACATCAGCTGCAGCATCTGTCTTTGCAGCGTTAGCAATTGCTGTCAATTGATCTGATGTGTATGATGGCGAGCTAAACCCAGATATATCACTCCATGGATCCATACCAACAGAAGTTGGTAGTGATTCTTGCATTTCAAATACATTAGTGACATAAGCTGTCACTGTACCGTAAACGGTATCGTCTAATGTCATTGAAGTGCTACTTCCAGATGTTGTTGAAGTAAATGAAGCAACTTGGTGTGGCAATGCATACATGATAGTTGATCCTTTGTTAGATGAGCCTGAGGTTGTATACCTTAAAGCATATGTACCTGTTGATCCACTAATGCTGCCAGACAAAGTAGCAGCAGTTGGATAACAACCAGCGGCTTCATCATATGCAGAATCATCCCCGCAGCAAACTTGTATGTAAGCACCATTCAGAGAATTTGAAGCAATGATATGTTTCGAGTCTTGTAATTCAAATTGAACAGTCTGTGAGTCTGGTAACGTGACATACATTAACCAGGTAGATCCATCGTTTAATTTGATAACGTACTTATCAGTACCTGTACGAGGAGCAGTATCACCGGTGACAGAAGTAAATCCAACATTTGAATAAATCTCAGGAATTAAATCGTTGTAAATACCAGTGACAAAACCCATTCCTTGAACTAGGGGACATTCTAAATAACCATCAGATACAGATGTTGAGTAAAATTGAGCGTTGACAGAGAATCTTTTTGGTGTGTCAATCTTGAAAGTCATACCATCAGCAAAATCAGAAGAGCCTAATACGATACTTTGAACGCCTGCGGCGGAATAAAAATATGAAGCTGCTCCTTCTGTATCAGTTGAACCGTAAACTCTTTGAGATGCAGTCTGGTGTGAAATTGCTAAACCAGTATAACCTGAACTTGAAAGCCATACCACGTATGGATGTGTGAATACAGGAGAGGTTTGATCACCCACAAGCATGTTCCCAAAAAAGTTATTTGTTTGTAATGGACCTGAGGTGGTCACGCCGCTTGGTATGGCGACTGGCCCACTTTTTCTTGTGAACAAACTTGGAGGAGCAGACGTATCAATGGAAGTGAATAAAGTACCAGATGTTTCGGCAACTGTGAATAAAGTGTTAGTTTTAAGTTTTGTGGGAATAAAGTTTTTTGAAAAAACATAATGTTGCATAAACCTTACCAGAAGACATTGTTAGAGATGAAAATCTAATTTTTTTTGGTAAAAGTTAAAATGTATAAGCAAAGAATTGATAGTCACACAAATATGTAAAAATAGATGTGACAAGCAATGGTAGAGAAGGAGAAAAAGAACAAATCTACAACTACAATTACTTCATCAAATAGTAGTACAATATTGACAAGCTCACTTTAAAATGGTTTCACCATGTAACGAGGAAGTTTACAAAGTTTTGACCAGTTTGGTGCCTGGCCGCGACAATTGGCTGACAAGTAGCACAACATTTATAAGGCGCTTTTGGTTCGTTTCGTTGTATTGTAGGCGTGAATATGGAATCGTTATATAAAGGTATATGCGGTTATGGCAAATGCTAGACATGTATGCGACACAGAACTCAAGACTCGTTTTCACTGTCTATTATATATGCGTTTTTAGAGTCCGTGGCATTGTGCAGTTTGCTCATCTCTTGTGGAGGCAGAGGTGCGAGATTACCAGAACGAGAGGGCTTGGGAAGTGAGTTCAGATAAGAGTAAGACACAGAGTACGGTGTGCTTGAAGACTCTCTGGTCGTGCTCAAAGAAACCGATTCATCTGTTGTGTACGTTGCGTATGCAGGTTGACTGCGGGAAGAAGTATCTGAGGACAAAAACATGTTGGTTGGTTGTTCACTGCTTTCAACTTGATTGATGATGGCCGGTGATTTCTTGCGGAATGGATCTATTGTCATGCTTTGATTATATGGTTGTAGGTTATTTTGCTGCTGCTGTTGCTGCTGCTGTAGTTGTTGCTGCATTTGTTGCTGAATCTGTTGCTCTAATCTTTTTTGCATCTTCTTTTGTTTCTTCATCACTCTCGCCTTCTGCTTCTTTGCTTTCTTTGCTTCTTTTACGTAAACAGCGTACAGTGATGGATACCTATCTTTGAAAAAGTCAATCCCGCTGTAATCTTTATTGCTGATCTTTTTGAACTCGTTACGTAACTGCCTTTCAAAGAGCACATTTTCATATCTCTCTCTAGTTTCCGGATCGCTAGAAGAGGCTGCTTTCATCAAGGCTGTATTTCTGAGTTTGACGATCTTATCTGTTGCTTCAGCTACTTCTTCTTCGCTGAAACCATATACCTCAAAGGGCTTCATCACAAGTGACTCCATATCTGTATGCTCTGGCATACTTACAAGTTGTCCTTATGATACTAATCAGGAAGAAAAAAACACAACGCACCTATAAGATGTACATATCCATGCAGCTCTTGTCTGTTAAACAGTCCAGCTTTTTTTATGCCTCTGAGAATTATTGTGGTATGAAAAAAGCCGCTCGGTAAGTCAGATCGCTTAACTAAAATTTTCCACGATAAGTATCACAAATATAATATATACTTGAAATCACAACTGTATAATTGCAAACCACAGGGCTTCAAGAAAACAATTGCTGAAGGATAAGGGATTATAGGGAATGAAATTTGTTGCACTTGTGTCAGGAGGTAAGGACTCTTGTTTCAACATCTTACATTGTTTGAGCCAAGGCCATGAGCTTGAATGCCTGGCTAATTTGTACCCACCAGTATCGGACTCAGATGAATTAGATTCTTTCATGTACCAGACTGTCGGCCACAGCGTACTTCCGTATTACGCTGAGTGTATTGGAGTGCCGATGTACAGGCAATTGATATCTGGTGGCTCAAATAATCAAAAATTGGAGTATAAGGAGACTAAAAATGACGAGACAGAAGACTTGTATGAACTTTTAAAAACCGTAAAGGAAAACCATCCCGATGTTCTTGGTGTCAGTGTTGGCGCTATCTTATCAAGTTATCAAAGAACCAGAGTTGAAGATGTTTGTGCTAGACTTGGTTTGACTGCGCTTAGTTATCTTTGGCAGAGAGATCAAACGGAATTAATGGGTGAGATGTGCGAGTCAGGCATGGAAGCTAGGTTGATCAAAGTGGCTGCTATCGGTTTAAATGATAAACATTTAGGAAAAACCCTTCAAGAGGTGTATCCTATATTACTTAACTTGAACTCTAAGTTTGGTGTTCATGTTTGTGGTGAAGGCGGAGAGTTTGAAACTCTGGTTTTTGATGCACCATTTTTCAAGAATGGAAGACTTGTTATAACAGAGCAAGAGATTGTCAAACACACAAATGATGAAGTGTGGTATCTCAAATTGAAAGTAGACATAATCAAAAAGGTTTCAGAAGAAGTGGAAAAAGAGTTTGATCCCAAGGAGTTTGTCAAAGTACCAGCTTTATTGAACGAGAAGTTCGAAGATGTTAAGAATCAACTACCTGAAATAAAAACACCTGATACTGACATTACTGAGACTGAGGCAATAGTAGCACCATTATGGGATATGAATTCTAACAAAATTGGCAGTAAGATATACATTGAAAACATCATGTCTGATCAAGAATTACTAGAAGATCAAATTATTGATATTTTTTCAAAACTTAAAAGTGAACTTGAGACTTATAACCTAACTTTTCAGCACATACAAACTTCTTCATTCTTGGTTGCATCCATGTCTACATTTGCCGAAGTCAACAAAATATATACTACTTATTTTACAGAGCCATTACCACCTTCCAGAGTTTGTGTTGAAACAAACTTACCAAGGAATTGTCACGCTCAATTATCCGTAACGGTACTGGATGATATATCGGCCAAAGCCGGACTACACGTACAAGGGAGAAGTTACTGGGCACCTTCTAATATTGGTCCTTATTCACAAGCTGTCATGGATACTAGGGATCAAACTCAATGTGTCAGCGGTCAAATACCATTGATTCCTAGAAACATGGAAGTTGAAGAAAATCCCGTGATTGCTAGTTGCCTTTCACTACAACACTTTGATAATGTGAAACAAGTAACAGGTTACAACAAGCAATTATTGATGACTGCTTTTGTTAACGATAAGAAATTAGTTACATTAGCCAAAGATACTTGGAAGGAATATATTTTTGACGATCAAAAGTATAAAGATAACTTGATCATAGTTGAAGTTGCAGTTTTACCCAAAGGCTGCTGTATTGAATGGGGAGGAATAACTTACAAGGAAATAGAGGATGATTATTATTGTGATTCTGAAGAGGAAGAGCAAGAGCAGGAGCAAATAGGTGATGGATACAAGAAGAAAATAGAAAGAAACGTGGAGATCAGTTTTACAAATGAGTTTGATAAATTTACAATAGATAACGCATTGCATTATAAAATATACTGCGATCCAAAGAATTTAACAGCCAGAATCACTGGTTTCAAGTCGTACGAACTAATTCCTGTGAAATCAGTATTTGACTGTAATGGGATATCATACAAGTTTGGCATAGTTAAGATGTACATTTAACTTGATAACAAACAGGTAAGAGAAAACAGACCTGCTTTGTTATCACGTGAAACTTTTTCTATCAAAACCACGCGTGACTGCCATGACATGCTGACCGTACACCGCAAACCTCATATCCACACCACACGCCCGCTGCTTCTTTCCCCCACGCCAGCGCGCGACTAAAAGCGCCCTACCAGCGGCAGCCTTTTCTCACAGCCGCAAAGAGCTTTCCCTCCCGCGAAACCTCTCAGAACTACGCACACCGCACACCTCTCCTTGAAAATTTCTCTGCTCCAGCTAGACTCACAGTAGACTCACTCAGTACTAGCAGCACTCTCAAATTTTGAAAATATCTCAAGCTTTCATGTCTAATATTATCAATACTACATGTTTACCTACAACTCTGTGTAAAGTTTTTGTATATATATATATATCAAAGGGTTAATTCTTTAGCTACTTATATCCCCCCACATATCACAATATACAAGATGTCTGCTCAGAAATTCTTCCCAGCTGAACAAGTCCCAGTTGCTAAAAAGAACAGAAAGGCTTCTAGACCACAAAAGTTAAGAGCTTCCTTGGTTCCAGGTACTGTCTTAATCTTATTAGCTGGTCGTTTCAGAGGTAAGAGAGTCGTCTACTTAAAGTCATTAGAAGACAACACTTTATTAGTTTCCGGTCCTTTCAAGGTCAACGGTGTCCCATTGAGAAGAGTTAACTCAAGATACGTTATTGCCACTTCTACTAAAGTCTCAACTGAAGGTTTAGACTTAGCTAAATTCAACGTTGCTTACTTTGCAAGAGAAAAATCTGAAAAGAAATCCAAGTCTGAAGCTGAATTCTTCGGTGAAGGTGCCGCTAAGAAAGAAATCAAAGCTGAAAGAATTGAAGACCAAAAGACTGTTGACAAAGCTTTAATCTCTGAAATCAAGAAGACCCCATTACTTAAACAATACTTAGCCGCCACTTTCTCTTTGAAATCTGGTGACAAACCACATGCCATGAAATTTTAAGATCATCACTGCATCTTAAAAATCACAAATACAAAAATAACAATATCTTTAATATATTAAAAAGCTTCTTATCTTTTTTTGTTTCTTAATTCAAGTATAACAGAGAAAAGTTAAAAACTTTTTTTCAATCCCAAATATAACATACTTTATCAATCTGATATAAAACTACCTTATCTCCTATGTTCTACATTAATTTCATATCATATCACAGATTCATCACTTTCAACTTCTTGGAAAAATAAGAACACCACCCAACAATCATCTTCATCCTGGAACCATTTCTTTTACACGGATATACCTTATCATTAAATACTATATTATATCCACACATTCAAATTGTATAATTTTTACAATATATATTACACGTATATACTTCTGTTTTTAACGTTGTTTAATTTTATTATTATTGGTTAAATCAATTTGTTTTTATTAGTAAATCTCCTAAGACTAGTAAACAACAAAATTTACCCTCGTTTTTAGTTGAGATACATTATACCCCGTACACCCCTCATGTAAAGAGATCTATATCTATATGTATAAAGAGAGCTTTACTGATAATGCAGGTTGATCACAATAGAGGTATACATGAAGTAAAGATTCAAATCTCATAACAAGGTGCAAAACAGTCCGTTTTGGGATTGGTATCATCGAAGTAATGGGTGATCTAATGAGTGAAAATTCATATGTTGGAGATACCGAGTACCCAATTCATGAGATTCCAGTGATATTACCACATGAAGCCACTTATTCTATCCAAGTTGGGGAAAGATTATTTAGATTGAGCGGTGCTTCCTTATCATTTGATGGACCTTCGTTCTTCACTTTATATTTTTCCAAAAAGGAAAATGAAGGTAAGACATTGTACATTGATAGATCTGATAAAGTGTTTGAGAAAGTTTATATGCATTTACAGGGATACTGTGTACAAGTAAACGATGGTTACGAGTTTCTCTATTTATATGCAGATGCATGCTATTTTAATCTCAACAAACTGAAACAAAGACTATTAAGCGGCGACATTTTTTTTGAAATTAGCGGTCAATGGTTCAAAATTGCGAAAGAGTTATTAGTAGAGGAAGGAAACTATCCAAACTATTTTAGTTTCACGTACAATACAGTTCTCAAGGACCCGACCCAAGTTATTGAACGTGCTATTCGTCCTCCTCCTATCGCACCACCTTTCACATCAAGAAGAAGTCCAAAACTTTTTGCAGATATTTTAGAGCTATTACAGGGAAATTCATTACATGTAGACAATGATACACACAGAAACGATTTGCTGATTGAATGTAGATATTATAGATTTTTCAGATTAGAGCAGCAGCTTATCAAACATAAAATTCAGATAAATCCCTTTACCAAAGAAGAAGAAATCATCATAAATCTAAACGACATAAAAAAAAATGGCATTATAAAGCCTTTGTTTAACAGTAACGAGAAAAAATCCAGCTTACCTCTGAAGTACAGTAGACCATATATTGACTCCGAGATCCAAAGAATTTTAATTATACAAGTAGAATCCAATGAAGTGACATTATTGATGAACCCGGCATTGAATTTCACCTCTTTGGTTTGCTATGGTAAGACAGCAAAAAAATTAAGTAGTCTTTTATCAAATGTGGGCGAGCATTTGATATTTGAGAACTCTGAATTTGGGCCTAAATTGACATGTGTTGTAGATATAGAAAAGGCGAAAGCCAGCATGAATGGCGAAGAATTAGAGACTAATTGGCACAAAATTTTGATGAGTTCAAATAATAAAGATAAAGATAATAAAAGAGAAGAAACAACTTTGGGTGGTGGATTAGTTTTACATGATGTACCCCCGCAAGTTTTGGATTTCAAAATCTTAAAATCACAATGGACAGTAGCATTATCAGTGTCTGGAAAGTATTATTTAGAGGGGCTTTTATTAGATGGTGTTAGCGATGAAGCGTCATTTAGAAAGCGAACATCATTTATATGATTTTAAAATGTAAAACTATGTATTTATATATCTTGTGCATAACGAATAACGATTATTTTGATTAAGGTTTTCTTGTAATATGTTTCTACTAACAGGTCAATCATTACCTATACTTAATGCTCACTTCTCTTTCTTAACGATGAGACAGTAAACAATGGCACAATGTCTTTCTCCTGTTCGACGATGACAGTATTTATGTCAACAATTGAGGAGTTCAAAAGTTCAGTGTTGCTGGAGATCTCATACTTGCCATTGCTGAATTTATATAATTCAACTAACTTTCCATCAGAAGTTCCATCAACACTTAAGATCAAGTCAGAAGTCCTTGAGGCAACAGAAGCTGAAATAATATCGTACTTAGTTTCAACAGTCTGTAAATGCGTTATTGAACTACCATCTTGATTTACATCAAAGACAAAGAAAGCAGACATACGATCACACAAGATAACAAGCTTGGACTCGTTAGGTAAAACCAAAATCTGACTTACACACATCTCACGCAAATCTTTATTCTCATTCTGGAAACGTTCTGGTGCCAAATGTTTATCATTGATAAAAGGCTCTACAATGTCTTTGATATAGTGTGATCCAAGTAACTCATTGCTTTCAGCGTCCCATTTCCATGAACATAAAAACTCATCTCCACCACCGGTAACAATTACACTGTTGTTAGTCCACGGTAAAGCAACCAAAGATGATACAAATTCGTAATGGTTAAACAGCCACTTGTTGATCACGAAAGCTTTAGGATAGTTTGAAATTCTAATATGTTCATCACGGTCAGTTGTAATTACGTACTCTTTTCCCGATTCGCTTTTGATATTTAACACGGAGGTGAGCATTGAGACATGTCCTAATATTGGCTCAAGAGTCTCTGGATCAACCACTTCAGTTGAGTTGAGGGGAACCTTATATACGTCACCAAATTTATCGCCGACGACTAACTCGGTTGAATCAGTTGAAGTAGTTAAAGCGCATGGTCTTTTTGGAAATTCTTGACGTCTTTGTAATGATAAATAATTGTTTGAAGTTTCGTCATTTTTGAAAACAATTACTGCTTTGTCAGTGTCTGTAACAACAACAAGGAAATCTTCTGAATCTGTAAGATATATATCACGAATGTAGTTATAAGTTGGTGGAGCACCTGGCCCTGGAGTAGGAACTTTGGGAATCTTAGCTGTGTTATTGTCTTTTTGAATCTTCTTTGCTGGTTCCTCACTGTCCGTGGTTTCTGAAGATGCTGCATTTTCTAAAAGGGCTTTTGCCTTTGCTGCATAATGTTTTTTCACTGTATAATTTGGGTCCAGTGTATCTTCCCAACTTTTTATGCACGATGCCTCTGGCTTCGAAATGTCAAATAAAAACAGAGAGTTTTTGGAAACAGCAAAAAGCTTGTCTCCTGCTTTGTTCAGAAGTACTTTTTGAAATGGGTGTTTCATTATATAACTCTAATTTCCGTATAACTAACTGCAATGGCTTACCAAAAACTCTTACCAACAAGAAATTTAAAGTAACTTGTAAAGAAACATGATATTTGAAAAAAAGTATATAGAAAAAAAAATTTCGAAGTGCATGAAAACGTCGATCGGTCCTCTGATTTTTTTTTGAGCTAAATTCAGGAACAATATCTATCAGATTTCAAATGGCTCTTTTTAAGTGCAGTCTGGTGATATTAAACGAATGCGAATCACTCGCTAGGAACTGAACTAAACTTATCAACTACATGATGGCGGAATTAACTCATCCTTTAATTAAAGATGGCTGGTTTCGTGAAGTCTCAGACGAATTCTTTCCAGGTCAAGCTATGATGCTAAGAGTAAAAGAGATTCTTCACGCTGAAAAGTCCCAATTCCAAGACGTCTTAGTATTTAAGTCAACCGATTATGGCAATGTTCTTGTTTTAGATGGCATAATTCAAGCTACAGAAAGAGATGAATTTGCATATCAAGAAATGATAACTCATGTGCCACTTTTTGCTCACCCAAATCCAAAGAAGGTTTTGGTCATTGGAGGTGGAGACGGTGGTGTGTTGAGAGAGGTTGTTAAACACGAGTGTGTAGAGTCCGCAACATTAGTAGAAATTGATGATCTGGTTATTCAGCTTAGTAAGAAATTCCTTCCAGAAATGTCTAAACAGATGAATCATCCAAAAGTCAAGATCTGTATTCAAGATGGATTTAAATTTTTAAAGGATGCCGCCGATCAAGAAGATGTAGATAAATATGATGTTATTATAACTGATTCTAGTGATCCAGAAGGTCCAGCCGAAGCATTTTTTCAACAAGATTATTTTAAACTTCTTAGTGGAGCCTTAAACTCAAATGGTATTGTTATTTCCATGGCATCAGAAAATATATGGTTAAAGATTGAAAACTTGAGGAAATTGAGAAACATTTGTAAATCTGTTTTTCCAGTGTCTGAATGTTGTTATTGTACAATTCCAACATATACTTCTGGTCAAATTGCCTTGATGGTCTCAGCCAAAAATCCTTCCACCGATGTTAAGAAACCTATCAGAAGAGTTTCTTCTGAAGAAGAAAGTAAGTTGTTCAGATATTACAATAGTGAAATTCACAAAAGCTCATTTGTTTTGCCTACTTGGGCAAATCAAATAATCAATGACACAAGCAAATAGTAGAGTTTAGATTAGGTATATAATAGGAATAAATAGATATCGAATGTTTTGTTTTAGACTATTCGTAATAACGTAAATTAATTTGATCTAGAAACCAAAAATATCAGTCATAGCAGATGATTTTTGTGATTTCTTTTTCTTCTTCCCTTTGCTCTTAGAGTCACCATAACTACTGGTGGCTGCACCAAATATATCATCCATGACAGATTTAGTCTTTTTCTTCTTTTTAGGTTTGGACTTATCTTTAATTCCCAACGTCTTGTTATCTCCAAATGCATTTTCAGGGGTTCTCTTTTTATCTTCTTGTATCTCTTTATTTTTAGTTACTTCTTCTTTCACAAAAGCTGTCATGTCCACAATTTCACCTATTTCTTCCTGTAGCTCGTCATTACCTTCGATGAGCTTTTCCATCTCTTTCTTAGATTCTACAATTTTGTTTTCTATAGACTTATCAAGTAGCAGCGTTCCCTCTATCTTAATTAATATGCTGTAAATTCTGCTTATAAATCCAATTAGCACAAACCCAAGTGCTATAAACTGACCCAACTCGATCACACCGAAAAATCTGGTATAACAATCGGGCAGCAATACTTTAACAATGTACTGAGATAGCTTGGTAACCTGTAATCTCTTCAATTTCAATAATTTTTCTTGTTCAGGCTTCTTTATCCTCCTCTTTGACAATACAGTGAGAACACCTCTCTTCATGGTTGTCTTAACTAAGAGTCCAGAAGTCCGTATTTGGTCTATGTCAATGAGTAACATCAGGAGTTGCCGTACCTTTCTATGCAAAATATTAAAATGTTTCCACCATATTGAGCTCCTGTGCTGATTGATGTTTCTATGGTAAACCAAATGTAGCAATTGAAACTCTGTTGTTAGCAGTTCAATGGACTTCTGGTCAAGGATCTCCATATTTAGTCAAAAGTCAACAACCTACTAGGGCTACTACCTTCCATTATCATGAAGCAAAAGCTATCATATAGTATACAACATGATAAACTATTCAGTGTTTTTTTTTTGAGGTCGCTAATCTTTAAATAAAGGACGGCTTTTATTTTCATTTTGACATATTTCAATCTGGGTGCTACAGTTTCATCTGTTTTACAAGTCACCATTATCATACTGTATTAGAAATAACAAAGATTTTCACGATGGGCCTCTGGGGAAGACCAAGTGGGCCGCCACCAGGTTATGATGGACCACCACCCATTCCTGCAAGAGATTATATGCATAATCAACAACAAACCCAAGTCCAACAACAACAGCAGCTTCCCGCATTTGAACCCAATGCACAGCATTTACAAGCAGGAGGGGACATGTTTAGTCAACCAATATCAACCAGTGAGCCAATGGGTTTATTTAGGCGATCCAATGCTCATCCAGTGAAGCTACCTCAGTTTTATAAACAAAATGGTCCAATTGAAACCAATGCATTTTACGGTAACCTATTAATTGAACCACAGACGTTGCCAGTATGGACACATCCATACTCTGTTTGGAACTGTCAAGATCCAGAATTTAAAGGGTTGGCAATTTCACATATTGAAGATTCACAAAAGGTATTTGGTCCTGAACCAAACAGCAACCCAGCAAGATACTTTTTCAATCCAGTTGGCATTTGTTCAGTAATGCTTAGTGCTACAGAATTTGAATCTTCCAACAGTTTTTTAATAGGTGAATGTATGAGATTCAGTGTTGGTCTATTGTACCTAAATTCCAATGGTGGTTCATTAAAGTCTACCTTGATACAAGGAATGGGATTTGTAACAGGCATTTATTCAGGAACAATTACCCCACAAATTTCCAGTAAAGTTGGTTTTCAAAAAGTGCAGAGTGCAGGCGTCAACAATGGTCTCAATAAGTACATAGTCACTTTGTTTGATAACACTAGATGGATCATATATACTACTGTTTTAAATTTGCAACAAGTAGATAACAATCATATCACATGCAGTAGGTCATCAAATATGGAAGATATGTTACAGATTGCAAAATTACCGTCTGAAAACATAACTCCTTATGACGTAGCAGCTGGCGCATACCCGACTGGATTGTCATTAACAAGTCATTTAGATGGAGAGACATGCACATATGGTTTTAAATATCAATTGTCTGGCAATTCGTCTTCTCAAAGCTCCATATTCTGGGCGTTGCCTCATCAATATGAGAGTTTTTCGGAGAAACTTAATGGATGTGCGACTGACTTAATTTTAAGTTCAACTGTAAAGGGCCCAATGAAAGCCTTCGTTACTTCTACTTTTGAAATGGTTCTCCAGCTTCCTCCAAAATCTCTTTTTTTGGATCCCTGGGCAGAATTTTCAACGAAAGCAAACTTTTCAACCAGTGCTCTTCAGATCATTAAACAGATTGCCACACATGAAGCAGATAATTTTGATATTGAAAATGTTTCCAACACTGACTCAATGTATACTTCAGGAAAAATTTTGGATAAAGGAGCGTACATTCTGTATACTATTGCATTCATTTTGAGAGACCAGCATCTGACCCAAAAATTCCTCAAGAAAATGAAGAACGCATTCAAAAGGTTTTCTGACAATGTTCAACAAGAACCTTTAGTTTATGACACCAAATGGAAAGGTATAGTTTCTACATCTGGAATGGATGGTAATTTTTACAAAGATTTTGGTAATACATTTTATAATGATCACCATTTTCATTACGGTTATCATATTCATGCAGCGGCAATTATTGCTTTGGTAGACAGACAATACGGTAATGGTACATGGATCAACGACGTAAAAGACTACGTGGACACCTTAGTGCGTGACGTATCTAATCCATCTGACAAAGATCCTTATTTTCCAGTGTTTAGATCGTTTGATTGGTTCAATGGCCATTCTTGGGCAAATGGTCTGTTTGGTTCAGGAGATGGTAAAGACGAAGAATCAACTTCTGAAGACTATAACTATAGTTATGCATTACGTTGTTGGGGTCAAGCTTCAGGCAATTCCAACCTTACTCACATAGGTTCCTTAATGCTTAGTGTCTCTCAAGGAGCTATGAACAGCTACTTTTTATTGACCAAATCGAACTGCATTCAACCTAAAGCATTTGTCTCCAACAAGGTCACTGGTATTCTTTTTGAGAATAAAATAGACCATGTAACATACTTTGGGCTAAACAAAGAATATATCCATGGAATTCACATGCTGCCCATTACACCTGCATCGTCCTTCATAAGGAATGCAAATTTCGTAAAAGAGGAATGGTTTGAAGTAGGATTATCTGAATTAGTCAAAACAATAGACGATGGATGGAAAGGTATTCTCATGCTAAATAGTTCTTTATATGATCCTAAATCAGCTTGGAATTTTTTCAGCGATTCTGCATTTCAAGAGAAATGGTTGGATAATGGAATGTCACGCACTTGGTGTCTTGCATTTTGTGCAGGAATTGGAGGTTGTTGATATTTACACATAAATCACTAAGATGAACTCAGTTTTTTAGAATTGTTGAAAATCTATTAAATAATTATTTAAAACACAAAGATAGAAGATAAAAAATGAATAATGAAACCCAAAATGATAAAAAAAAAAGACAACTTGGAATAAGTTGCAACTAGGAAAACAAATACAAATAGAGTCAAAAATAGTTATTAAATATTTTTTTGTTTTTTACAAGAAAATTCGTTATTAAGATAAAATCATAAGTATGTTGAAACTTAGTGAAAGAACACAAGTAGACAATAATTTTTCGAAAGTAAAAAAAAAAGGCTTTAAAAAAGACCTTCAATTTCACCTTTTTCGTTGACCTCAACATTCATGAATCCACACTTGGTAGCTAAACCTGGAATAGTTTGAATTTCAGCAGCTAAAGCGTATAAATAACCGGCACCAATTGAAGCCTTGATGTCTCTGATTGGGAACTTGAAACCAGTTGGAACACCCTTCAATTTAGCATCGTGGGATAAAGAGTATTGGGTCTTGGCAATACAGATTGGTAAATTATCGAAACCTTGAGCAGTGTACTCCTTGATTTTTTCTTGAGCAGCTGGTAAAAATTCAACTTCACCGGCACCGTATTGATTCTTGGCAATAGCGGCAATCTTGTCTTCGATAGAAGTACCTTCAACTTTGTATAAAAAGTCAAAATTGTTAGAAGTACCTTGTTGTGCTGGGTATTCTCTGTTAGCACATTTGACAACACCTTCAGCTAAGGCAACGGCACCAGCACCACCTTCTTCCCAATGGTTTGAAACAATAGCATCAATGGCACCAGCGGCTAAGGAAGCTTCTCTGATAACTTCATGTTCCTTATCAGAGTCAGAGGACATTTTGTTAATAGCAACAATAACATCAACACCAAATTGTCTGGCGTTTTCAATATGTTTAGCTAAGTTAGCGCAACCTTCACGTAACATTTCAACGTTTTCAGTAGTGTATTCGGCTGGTAATGGAGCACCGGCTTTGACCTCAGCACCACCACCGTGAACCTTTAAGGCTCTGACAGTGGCAACAATAAGGATAACATCTGGGGTTAAACCAGAAGATCTACACTTGATATTCAAGAAACGTTCACCACCCATGGTGAAATCGAAACCAGCTTCAGTAATAACGTAACCGGCTTGTTCTTTTTCTTCTTCTGGGGTTAAACCTGGTTCAGTACCAGCTAATTTAAGAGCCATTTTATCAGCTAAAACAGATGAGGCACCAATGGAAATGTTGGCAAAGGGACCAGCATGAACAAAAACTGGGGTACCTTCTAAAGTTTGCATGATATTTGGTTTGATGGCGTCTTTCATGATAGCAGTTAATGCACCAGCACAACCTAAATCTTCACAAGTAATTGGTTCGCCTGATTTAGAGGAGGCAACAACCATCTTACCTAATCTGGTTCTCATGTCTTCTAAAGAGTTTGATAATGCTAAAATAGCCATACATTCAGAGGCAACAGTAATGTCAAAACCGGTTTCTCTTGATAAACCCTTTTCAGTTGGAGCTTGACCAATAGTAACACCTCTCAAGTGTCTGTCGTTCAAATCTAAAACTCTTTTCCAGGTGATGGTAGCTGGGTCAACATCTAATCTGACGAATTTGGAAATTTCTTCATCAGTCCATTCTTTTGGATCTTTTTTATCTAAACCAAGTTTGGCCATTCTTGGATACAAACCACGTGGAATATCTCTAGTACCATCCTTCTTTTCAGGACATAATCTCTTCCATAAAGCTTTATCACCTTGAGTAGCTTCATGGAACATTCTAGTGTCTAATGCAGCAGCTAATAAGTTGTTAGCCATGCCAACAGCGTGAATATCACCGGTGATATGCATGTTAAATTCATCCATAGGGATGACTTGTGAGAAACCACCACCAGCAGCACCACCTTTAACACCAAAAGTTGGACCCATAGAAGGTTGTCTAACATTAGCAAATGCCTTTTTACCTAAGGAAGCACCAATTGATTGAGCTAAGCCAACAGTGGTGGTAGATTTACCTTCACCTAGAGGAGTTGGGGTGATACCAGTAACTAAGATATATTTACCATCTTTTCTATGTTGTAATCTGTCAATGACGTCTAACTTAACTTTACCTTTATAGGCACCATATGGTTCAATTTCGGCGTCTAAAATACCTGATTCCCTAGCGACTTCAGTGATGTGCTTTGGAGTTTGGTTTCTTGAGATTTCGTAGTCAGATGGGACTGGTTTAACGAGATTTAATTTGAGACGTTTAAAGTCGGACATTTTGATATATTAGCAAGATCAATTACCGTATGTATAACAAGCAGGGCACTAGATCAAGTAGATACTGGGAAGAAATAAGCAACCTAAACAGGAATCTAAAGAAGAAACATATCAAAACAAGCTTATAGATAAAAAAATTTAGCATCAACGTGTGAAAAATTGGAAAAAATTGAGTGACTTCCTCGCAATTAAAATTTGACTCGGAGCTGGGGTCCTGATTTCCTATGAAAGGAAGAATTCTATGCCGTATTGTACCACTGCAATGGCAGCTGCAATAATAACTGCATCCCAAATACAGAAAGCATTTGCACAGAAGGACAATGCCTACATATTATATACAGTGCCATTTTCAACAGACGTAGCAGCTATAAGAGTTGTAAATGGGTGAAATTGGGTGAACATGCTTCTACCAAATCAAGTAGACACGCAAATAGTCGTATGTTAGCACAGCCGAGGAAAATACTGAGCTACGGAGGTTTTTTTATTTTTTTTTTTTACTATTATTATATACGGCTTGAGTTTTATAGACGAACCATTAAAAATGTCTCTTCAACTGAAGGTCATTTTGTCGACCACAAGTCAGCTAATTGAGTGCTTATCAGGTCTATCACATGAGTGAATAAGGTTTCTGTTCATTAAAATAAAAATTGTGCCCTTTTAGAGAGCCAAGAAAAAGCAGTAAATAAACACATTAACTAGTTCGTCTTATTTACATAGTGGACTAAAATAAGTCAAGAGGGCAAGAAGAATTTTTTTTTCACAAACTGATTGGGCTACGAGTTAGGTACTATATTGTAGACAGAAGAAGAAATTCTTCGTTTCAATTTATCTCTGCTTCACTTTTTTCAACTTCAGCTACAAATCTCCAAACGGTATCACAATCACAATCACAATCAAAATCAAAGTCAAACCAAAACAAGCAGAGAGGCACCCCAACAATATCATCTACTTCAAGACCAAAGAAAGTTATTGAATCAATGTCATATACAGTTCAGTCTATAGCACACCCAACATATGATTTAAGTCACCCAACTGTTTGTCTACGAGATACAAATGATGGAAGTCTACGGTTATTCGGTAGATTCCCTGAAGGATTTCAAAGAAAATGCAATCAATTAGGATTGAGAATCAGAAGAACTGAAAACTTATTTATCACAGGTACAATGAACTGGGGTTCAGTATCTGGTTTGCCTGGGTTTATATTAACATCGAGTGACCAAGGGGCCACCAAATTGGGTTTATATCATGCAGGTAACAGACTTTTAAGCTATGTCGTTGCAACATGGAGGTATTTTGTTTTCAGATTTGGACTGGATTTAAAGGTGAAGGATCTGGAGCCAAATACTATTGTTGATTTCAACGGGAAACAGGTCAAGGCGATTCTCATTGAAAGTAGAGATCATAAAAGTAGATCTTCAATGAGCGATGAACTTTTCTCAAAATTAAATCAAATAACGAAACTAATATTTCCCATAAAAGCGGATCCCAATGGCACTAAGTCAATTTCTAAAATTTCATTAAATGGGAATATAGAGAACCCAAATGTATCAGCAAACTACATTTTCAGTGCTACATCAGTCAGAGGTCAATTTTTAGTTGAAGAAGCTAAGAAACTAGGTTGTGAAATCAAGCATTTTAAATCATTATGCCATTTCAAATCAGTCACATTAGATGACGGAACTGTAATTCAACCTGAACAAGTGTTAGGACCCACCAAGCATTTTAGTCCAATTTTATTTATTGACATTCCAAGTGTTGGCCACTTAGAAAATACAATTTCATATGATTGGAAATCAGAGATAGATACTCAATATAGCATAGTTTACCATTTCATTGACTCTTCAATTGAGGATCCATTATCCAACAGCAAATACGTTGATTTTATTAATTCCTTTGATGAGGATACAATTCATGTGGTTTCCCACGAAAGGTATGTAGCAAATTCAATTGGCTTTATGAAATCATTCAACACAACATTAAAATGGAGATTGGTATTGAGCGAAATGTTCCCTTTACCACTCTGGTCCGAGAATGCCCCATTACCCATTCCCAGAGAACTTGAACATAAAGTTTTTCCAATTGGTGAAAATCAATTATTCAAGCTACAAGCGGGTAGTAAAGCTATTAAATTAGACTATGATTTTTCTGGTGTAAATAGTCTACCGACAGCAAGTGAAATGACCGAAAACGTTTATCAAGAGCTTGCATCCTTGGATATGGATATTTTGGCAAAGGAGAAGTTTTTAGATAACTCATTTCCATTACCTAAGAGTACAATAGATAAAACCAGAGATTTAATAGATCAAGTTGAAGTTAAAGTATTGGGCACCGGAAGCGCCTTACCTGCTTTATCTCGAAATGTCATCTCAAATGTTATACGTGTTCCATTTGTCAAGGAATCAGGTGAAGTTGAGTTTAGATCAGTTATACTTGACGCTGGTGAAAATACTTTAGGTTCAATTACGAGATTGTTGGGTAAATTTGGGCCCAAAAAACAACAATTTTTTCAAGAATTAAAGATGATTTACTTAAGTCATTTACATGCTGATCATCACCTTGGTATATACAGTATTATCCAGGAGTGGGATAAATACCAAAATGAATTGCCTATTGAAAAGAGAAGTAAGCTATACATTGTTTCTCCTTGGCTATATCACCAATTTATTACCGAAATCAACAAAGTGTCTACAACAATTAATTTTGACAACATCAAGTTTTTAAGTTGTGGTCAATTTTTACAGAGAAATGAAGGAGCTAGATTTAAACAGGATGATATTGAAAATTCCGCAGTAGATTCTTTGCAATCAGGCGATGTGAAAAATACTATAACTATAAAGGATGATATAGTAGACGAGGAGAAGAATGAGTTTTATGAAGAGTTAGGAATTAGGAAATTTCAAACTTGTTACGCTCAACACTGTGAGTATGCATATATGTGTTCTATAACATTTGATTTGTTTGCAGATGAAACCACAAAGGAAAGTTTTGGAAGTAATCAAAAGTCCACTTTCCAAGTTTCTTTTTCAGGTGATTCACGACCTGTTGCCAGGTTCAAATCAATTGCTTATAATTCCGATTTATTTATTCATGAAGCTACATTAGAAGATGAGAAATATTCAGACGCATGTGACAAAAAGCATTCTACATTTTCTGAAGCGGTTCATATGGCTATGATTTCCAATGCTAAAAAATTGTTGTTGACTCATTTCTCTCAGAGATATGTATCCGTTGAATATTCAAATATCTACGATAGATTAGATGGAAAATTTGTTAATTACAAAAAACCAGGTGGGTCTGTAACACAAATCAAGAACGGTAAAGGCGAGGATACAGATGAACGTTATGAAAAGTATGACGAGTCCCTTCCGTCTATTCATGACAGTACAAATTCGAAATTAAATGATCCAAGTGATTTAAGTATTGAGTGCAAATCACCTATTTTTAATGTGGAACTAACTTCAGAGAACATCAATAATTCCAAGCAAATAGAGGTAGTGATTGCCTTTGATAACATGCATTTTGAGTACTGTGATATGTATAAGCAAAAAGAGGTGTTAACGAGGGAACACGATAAGTTACAGATAATTTTCCCCAAGGAGGATGTAGAAGATGTTGAGACTAGTATTGATAACGATTTGGAGAAGCTGAAGGTAGGAGAGAAGCAGAAGAAAAACGGCAGTAAGGAGCCCAAGAAAAAGAACCAGAAGAATAAGGTCGAGTCGAGCAACAAGAAGCAGAAAGTGTAAATAGACAACTAGAATAGTTATTTAGAGAGACATACAGTCGTCCAATATAATGTACATATATATATTGTTATAATATATAAAGACACTAGAAGAGTGCTAGTAATACTTTTTAGAAAAAAAAGCCGATCGACGCCAAACAAAACACACAAGACGAGAGGCAGCAAGCACAGAGAGCAGAGAGCACAGAGCACAGAGAGGAGGGAGACGCGGCTTTGACGTCATATCGACGATGTGCAGTCAAAGTGTGGAGAAGCTGCTAATGGCTGCGAGGTTTGGTGAGAGGAGCATGATGATATCATAGCTGATCACGATGGGCCCTCTTTGGCGTACTAGTCTCGTTTCTGGCCTTCGCTTGACAACATTGTATATATATTGTATACTGTTTAGCTATATACGCTGTGTTATATAGAGTTTAAAGGGCGTATTGTTTCGTTTGCTGTGATCTAAAACTTTCTATTGTTGGCTCATTAGCTTATATATCTTAGTTGTTACATCTGGTCCTACTACATTAAATCATAAATCTCACCTGATCCAGTTGGCTACCAAAAGAGGTCTTTGGACGAGGTCAGTTATCACATAGATTTTTACTATTGTTTATTTAACCTCTGACCATATATTGCAGTGTTGCATTAACTAACAAAAGGATTTAACTTAAAGTAACTGAACTTACTATTTTATGTTAGTTTTTTCTTCTCTCCTTTATTTAGTTCCCCGTCTTTCCTTATTTTGA
Organism: Wenyingozyma nanaspora; assembly: GCA_030557475.1. Classification (NCBI taxonomy): domain Eukaryota; kingdom Fungi; phylum Ascomycota; class Pichiomycetes; order Pichiales; family Pichiaceae; genus Wenyingozyma; species Wenyingozyma nanaspora. The sequence goes on along the minus strand of JAKTPF010000022.1, from coordinate 5,367 downwards.
AACGAAATTATTATTACTACTAATACTAGTACTGGTATTCATTTATAGTATATCTTGCTGCTCACTCTTTAATATTATATTTATACTTAAGTTTCCCCGAACATCCGCCAAGTTCACTGTTGCTCACTCTTTTGTTGTTGTTTGAATCTATTATTGAACTAGTATATCATGGGAAATAATATATCGGACTTGAAAGACTCTTCAGGTCATAATAATATTGATCCCTTGGTTGTTGATTATCACTCCTCTGCTGATTTTACTAAAAAGATAAAACAAGATAGTTTAATGGAAGATCATTTTAAAGAGCCTTCTTCTATCTTCATTGATAACATAAATGACGAAAACGTCAGCTCGTCAGTATCATCGTATATTACCGACTGTTCCTCATGTAATAATCATTATGACAATCAGCATGCTGACACATTAGAGTTTGATAAAAAATCAAATAAGCATCAAAATAATTATACCCATACTTCCTCAACAAATAACCACAAACATCACCATCATAATAACAGTTCCGAATTAAATAATAACTTTCATCATCAGAACACACTACAACCATCTGGTCATGTACAGGAGTTGGAGAATTCCAAAGGCAATATGGAGCCGGATGATTGTTTTTCGGATAAATCTATGGACGATGTGAGTGTAGAAGAGAATAACAAGTCTGGTTTAGAATTAAGAAGATTTAGTAGCTCTCATCCTCCGGTAGATAGACCGTCTCTACAGATGACTAATAGTGATAGCAGACAACCAACGGCTACTTCGTCAGGATTCAACAGTAGTGGATATAACAGCAGAAACGTATCGGTTACCTTCTTTTCTGATAATATTCATGATTCATCACAGTATGATCAGGCTACAAATGCATACAAGAATCAACAAAGCAGTAATCAACAACAACAGTCGCAATCCAAGCAAAACCAATCTAACTCAGAAGTTCAATCGTACAAATCCGGTTTTATAAATGACTTTAACCCTATCATTAATAGCCAAGAAGAATACACAAATGACATCCCAGTTTTTTACATTCCAGAAAGAATAAGGTATCCATATCGATCGCCATATGAATACACAGATAGTGAGTTTGATTTGTTAAACCATTTTGATTTTCTCAAGACTTTGAATTTCAAAGAACCACCACTTTTACCGCCTTATTTATCCTCTAATCTTTTGAATGATTCTTCGTCACATAATTATAAAACGTATCCTTACCAATATCAGCAAAGCAATGATCTATACGTCAATGATCAATACCGTTATAATATTAACGATTTACATATTATGGATAAGTACAGTCAACCCGAAAAGGACAAAAGAAGAGCATCAATAAAATCCATAAGAAGTCATAGAAAAAGTTCACACAATTCGCAAATAACACAGAGTTACGGTATAGATGACTCGAATATGACTGTCCATGAAGATGAAATGATGTTAGACGATACTCAATTACAAGAAGAGCCAGATGATGAAGAAGAAGAACTTGAAGAAACAACTAAAAAAGATATACCCAATCATGTAATGTTAAACCACTTGATTACTTGCAATTTGAAAAATGATATGAATACAGTTATGACTGGTAGTTGTATTCATAGGTACGGAGGAAAATATATTACTCAAATAGTCTACTTCTCTACCGCTGAAATAGTCAACCATCATTAATTGTACTTTACTTGCTACTTTTACTCATTCCTTGAGTTTATTATTAATCGTGTTTTATTTGGTCCATTTATGTAATTATATATATATATATATATTATTAATTTTTTTTGTTTATTTAATTGTTTATTTAATTGTCCGCTTTATACTATTAACCCAATATTCTACTCAAAATCATCATATAAAATAGTCGCATCACTGTCACTCTCGTCTGAATTATTCATTATTCTCATAGTAGTTGCATAACCGTCACTCACATCACTTTTAGGCATGGTATTTCTTTCGTCTGCTTCACTAGAAACAACTTCAACCATATCTTTAAGCTTTGAAGGTGTAACACCATGATAAACGGGACTTGAGTCATGGTCCCCTTTAAGATGATGTAAAACTGGATCTGTATACCCTAACGTTTCAAATTTTGAATTAGGGTTGACTACTTGTTTAGTTGGTGTCTTTTGAGAATTATTATACCCATGTCCCTTGTATTTTTCATTCTCTTTGTCACTATCGTAAATTGGAGGTAAGACTTGAATTAATTTCTGTTTAGGTGTGGATGATGAAAAGGGCAATTCTACAAATTGTTCAAGATAATTTTGTCCAGATGGGGGACTTGCAAATTCAGTTGTAGTAAATGAGGGTTTTCTTCTCTTCGAAGATGAATGTGGAATTGTTGCAGACTCTGAAGAACCAGCGGTTACATTGCGTAATATCTTCGCCTTAAATTTATCTTGATGCACTATAATCATTGCTTTGGACTCTAAGTCAACCATGTTTGAGAAACGTGGACCAACTTTCATAACTTCCATAGTTTTATTCTTCAATAAAAAATCAGGGTCTTGAGTACTTCTCAAAATTCTAATAAGCTCTTTTAAGATTCTTGATTTTCTTGCAACTACTAGTTCTCTATTTCTAGTCGTTAATTCCGTGGTTTCCTCAATTACAGAAACTCCAACGCTTAACAACTCATTTGAAAGTTTCCCAAATTTTTCCATAATAGTAATCAATAACTTAATTCTTTCGTTTTTTTTAAGATGATCCGGCTCTCTGTGACGGATATCTTTAGGCCACCAATTAGGCTTAGAGTATTCTCCTAATTTGTATGGCATATGAGTTTGCTTTCTAGGCTCAACCAATTTGATCCATGCTTTTGCTATATCTTTACATAGGACTTGTCTAAGTTCCTCAAACCCATCGTAATAATAATCAGCAATTGCTTGCTTATTGAACAGATTTAGTTCTTTGGTCTCTATGTTTAAATTAACATTTGCTTTTTGACGAGGTTCCAATCCAGAATTAAACGCCTCATGTGTTGGATCTTTATAACCTCTGGAACCAATACTATAATTTGTATTTGAACGAATAATGTTCAGTCCGGTAGAGGAAGAAGCCATTAATGCATGATCAGGGTCATAGCTTTCACTATTATCTGATTTGGATTTATTGTCTTTAATGATATCATCAGATCTATAAACAGTCGAGCCAGAAGCATCACCAATTTGCAATTCAAACAACAAGCTTTTGCGTAAACAATATGACTGAAGCTTGTGTACAATGTCTTGTATATCCATCTCTATAATTTATGAGCCACTCCTTGGATACTCCCCAACTGATAGATCTAGAGATACAGATCACAAAAAAGACCTATTTGCACGCATTTATACGAATTGTCATTGCCATGTATATATTCTGTTTATGATATGTATAGTGTCACGCAATCGTAGAAAACCATGTTTCAAGATTATAGCTGAAACAAAACTATGTGAACTATTTGTTTCAATACTGATTCAACATGAAAGTGGTTTCAGTATTGTTTAAAAGATAAGATAGACGCAGTTGATTTTTCCATATCTGAAAATCCCATTTGCGCGGGGTTACGTAACTACAGTGGATTTGACTATCGATAAAACGGCACACAAAGATGGTACTTAACATGGAAGGACTTCATAATGCTTTTTATGAACATCATGCAAGGATAAATTGCTTGAATTTTAGTGATTTTGTTTCAACATAGACACATGTATATAGTTCATGGAATACCATTATGTCCCAGATAGAGCATTTAGAAGAGAGTCTGAAGCATTTGAGTCTCCAGGATATAGAGCAGCATCCGACTAAGTCGAGAGAAGAAATAGCGTTAGATTTTTTCCAACTGGCTTCAGAAAAGGAGCTGAGTGGGCTATTAAACGATGCCATTGGATATTATAGGAAAGCATATAGGATAGACAGTTCTGTGGACAAGAAATATAGAGACAAATCTTTGAAAGAGTTGCCGACTTCTGGTGAGGTGCGTATAGATGGTACAGTAGCAAATCTCCACAAGAAATTAGACACATCACACATCAAAATTGAACCATTGCTGGAATCATTTGCCAATTCAGCTATGTACCCACAAAATGATGAAAAGCCTCTTTACATGAATTTGCTTCCCGATGAGATACTAGTCAATATAATGAGAATCTTAGCGTGGAGAGATACACCTGCATGGTTTGAATTTGCAAGATCTTGTAAAAGACTCTCATATCTTGGTTTCCATGAATCAACTGTATGGATGGAACTATGTAACATAATATACCCTCAACAGTGTTACACTCAAGAAAGTATTGAGTTGAATAATATTACTAAAGATCAAACTGAAATGGTCAAAGTTTGGGACAACAACTGGCATCGAATGCTCATGGACAGGCCATTTGTGAAATTCAATGGGATATATATCAGTTGTGTGAATTATCAGCGTGAAGGTGGTCGTCCAGAATTTTCCAGCGCCTGGCATAATCCATTAAGAATCATAACATATTATAGATATTATAGATTCTTTCCAGATGGAACATGCCTTAAATTACAAACAGTCCTTGAACCTAAAAAAGTAGTCCCTAAATTCCATAAAAACTGGCGTGAACTGTTTAGTGGTTCAGAATGGGAAAATGTATATGAAGGTAGATGGTCTGTTACATTAGACGGAATTATCAAATGTGAATGTAATGGTCCAGTTGATATTCTGGAAATGGTTGATGAACTACAGATTATCAATGGTGGTAGACACACAAAGCATCACAAACTTAATTGGGTGTCGATGAAATATAGACACAGAATTACTACAGAAGAAGGTGAGTTTGGATTTTCGAATGAGAGAAATTTTGTGTTTTCTAGAGTTAAATCATATACTGAAGATAAAGAGTTTGGCGAAGCTGAAACTCATGGTGTCTCCAAACGAAGTTACATACCAAATGAGGACGAAGATAGTAGTACCGACGAGGAGTAGTAGAAATAACTATTATATTTTTATAAACTAATAGAGGACGTCATTATTCAATAGAAATAGTTAAAAGCAAAAAGAAATAATTGAACATAGCATACTGCCTAATGTTTAGCTATCAAAAAAAGCTAGTATTGATGTAGTTCAATGTAAAAGAAAGTAAGAATAAAAAAAAGCACCCATGCTGGGAGTCGAACCCAGAATCTTTTGATTAGAAGTCAAACGCGTTAACCATTACGCTACACGGGCATATTTTATAAACAAAATTGGATAGAAATAATGGACTCACAGTAATTGGGTAGTACACGACCCGTCATGAATATCAATTCATACCAAGAGGTCCGAAATCGACCTCCAAACGATGGGGATACCATCTCCAATTCTCATCCAGTAACAGTAGAAACTGATCAAGTTATCGACAAAAACGTTTTTTCCATCAATTCAAGTGAAAATTT